>SJYX01024820.1:170482-194730 GCA_006410675.1 Oreotragus oreotragus
CTTTTAAACTCTGGCTCGTGTTCCAAACGTATAAGAAGTCGTGGCGGGTGGTTGGTTGTAGTTTTAAAAAGTCAAGTGCGTAAAAATGGCAGTGACGGAGATGCTAATATTAATCCTAATATTCAGTTGATCTCTAAGGATCACGGGTTTCCCCAATGGCTCAGCAGGTAAAGAATACACGGGAAACAAAGGAGGCACGGAAGACTAGGGTTCGATCCCTGGGTCGGGAGGATCCCCTGGAGGAGGGCATGGCAGCCCAGTCCAGTCTTCCTGCCTGGAGAGTCCCACGGACGGGGAGCCTGGCGGGCTACAGTCCACGGGGTCGCAAAGAGCTGGACACGACTGAAGCAACTAAGCACAGAAGGTTCATGTAGAAAAGTCCTTCCCAGCCAGGAAGTCAGAACATGCCAGGCCCCGGAAACCAGCCGCTCATGACCGGGCTTCTCCCCGCGGCCTGGCCCCCAGGGCTTCACATCTCTGCATCTCTTCCCCTGCCCCTGTCTTTCAACACCTCGTCCTTCTTTCATTAGTAATGCATTCCTAGCCTCACTTCGCTCCAACTTATTTAAAAAAAACACATGGTCTCAGGGCTTCCCTGGTGATCCAGTGGTAAAGAATCCACCTGCCAGTGCGAGGCGAATGGGTTCAATGCCAGGCCCGGGAAGATCGCACAGGCCACGAGCAACAGCCTGCGCAGCGCCCCTGCGGAAGCCCCAGAGCCGGTGCCCGGCAACGGGAGAAGCCGCCACGAGGAGCCGCCCGCACCCGCGCCTGGAGAAGAGCGCCCACTCCCTGCACGGAGAGGCCTGCACACAGCAACGCGACCCGGCGAAGCCAATCCACCAACGAATAAACAAAAACAAATCAACACAGTGGCTCTGCAACCTAACTTTTTATTACTTTGACAATCCAATCAAGTGTGCTAGTCGCTCAGTCGTGTCCCACTCTTTGCGGCCGCATGGACTGTAGCCCGCCGGGCTCCTCTGTCCATGGGATTCTCCAGGCAAGAATCCTGGAGTGGGTTGCCATGCCCGCCTCCAGGGGATCTTCCCGACCCAGGGATCAAACCCGGGTCTCTCACGTTGCAGACGGATTCTTTACTATCTGCCACCAGGGAATCCAATCAAATCAAACATCTGACGTTATAACATGTATATCACATGCCTTGGCAAACAAAATGATGCATAGTTTAGGTTCTAAATCTGTGAAAACACTCAAGTCAAATCAGTGGAGCAGGGTGTGGGGGCAAAGCAATAAATATGATACAAAAGTTAGCATGAGTTCATCAGATAACCAGGGATGCAAAATCAAAACATACTGATCGAGTTATTATTAGAAACACAAACAGACAAGCAGGAAAAAAAAAAAAAGCCTATAGGATTTCATTCTTTTCAAAGGTCAGATGCTCAAAAAGAAAAATGATGAGAGATGGCTCTTACCAGAAGTGCTTACAAAAATTTAAAAACAGCAGGTCTGTTTGGTGACCCGTGCATTATGAAGAGTCAGCAAATTTTATCTGCTGCACAAAGGGATTGTATGACATTAAGAGTGTGAGGGCCAAACCAGAGGACTTAACAAAATCACTCTTATGCTGCGCCAAAGCACTTGCAGTATTCTGAATTGCTGTTTCATGTTTGTTGCATATATATTTCATTTTTTAGAAAAAGACTGGCAAAGTAAACCACAGGATCCTAGGTGGAATTCATCAGTATGTTGAAAATTCTTCATCATGTTTATTACAGCCGAAGATCTGTGGATGTTTGACCTTAAAAAGATTAGGAGCTATTATGGAAGCCATTACATCTGAGCTCCTGAGGAAATAATCAGTCCGTTCTACAAGTGGAAACCCAGAAGTTGGACTTCCACCCCTGAGGCCTTCATAGAGAGGATTTATGCCTGGGGGAGGAGTTAGATTAGATATATTCTAGGTGCCTCTAAACGAGATTTCATGTACCTTTGGAATCCAACAAGTATAGAGTTTATTGGACTATATAAATACTTGGGAAAGCGAAAGAAGGAATGGAACTAATACAGCAGTGGAAAAGCAGGCAGCACACAAGCATAAATGCAGCCAAGCAATCACGACCTTCTTTCCTTGTCCTCCCTGTATTATTATGGAGCCGTTCACCTGAGCCCTGCTCAGTCATGTGTTCAATGTACTACGCTTATTTTAGCCCAAACTCAGTAAGTCACAAATGTTTAATTGTGCCTCTGTTTAGAAAACAGTTTGCAAACTGAAGATGCTATTTGCACAGAGGCAACCCAAAGAGCTGTATTCCTGTGGCGAGCTGATTCACCGGCCATTATGCATGGGGGTCAGGGGCCTCCAAAGTGGCACACTTGTGTTCACACCAGGATTTGTCAAGACAATCCATTGGGGCATGGGGAAAACGAATGCTTTACTTGCATGTTTATCTAAAGTTAAGAATGAACGTAGGCTTTACTAATATTTTCTAGTGGATTGACAAATGTCTCTCAGTTAAGTGTCAAGGAGAGAAATCAGGGCAGAGTGGGAGTTCTACCAGCAGAAGGCGATTATTACAAGGTGGACTTCTGGTTAAATGTGCTTATAGGATGTATTATCTCAACTATTCAACTCAAACACCCTTTACAACACGGGCACTTAAGGACATCCTACAAATGTATCACCAGCAAGGGCCTACCGTAGCACAGGGGGTCTGCTCATTGCCGTGTGGCAGCCCGGGTGGGGAAGAGCGGACACAGGCGTGTGCACGGCTGGATCCCTACACCGCTCACCCGGAACCACCAGAGCAGTGTGCGCTAATCGGCTATATCCCAACACAAAATAAAGAGTGGAAAAAACATGCCCAGATGGAAACCATATGTGAGCGATACGTATTTATAATGAAGGTGCATGAGAAGGAGAAAATGCCAGACTGAACCTTTGCCTACTGCTAAAGCAAGCTCTTCTCCCTCCACTTGAGGGTTAAAGTAACAATAATCAGGTGAGTTCACACAAGAGCCCCAAACTAACATCCACAAGGCTATGTAGAGCATGAATCTGCATCTGGTATACCTAATGATAAGCTTCACACTAATACATATTCTACCTTCAACTAACATTCTATGGTAACGTGAGGTTGTCACGATGAGCATGATATTTAAAAAGTAAACCACTGGAACACCATTAATAAGATTATAGTGGGAGAAAAATGATTCTATACCAATACCATAAATGAACAGAAAAGAAGTTAGATATTAGGTTTAAAATTTTTTCTTATACTTCTAAAATGTCAATATTTGTGTATGTTTTAAAAACTGTATTAGAACACGTATGAATTTATAATTGTGGGTATACATATAATATGTACATGCATATTATATATACATACTAAAATAGATGGCTATGGTAGTGCTTACGACATCAGCTGATAAGGAATATACATATCACATACATATAAAAATATATCTGTGTGTGTAAAATAATCATTTTATTTAGAAACTTGTGGTTTACTTATGAATGCTCAGTCATTTCAGGACTCTGAAAGACTGGTTAGCCTCTGGGGCATTTAGATTTACCTTTCAAATAATACCTTTTTGTACAATAGTTTATATTTACAGACAGTTGAAAAATAAACCAGATAATTTGTATTCTAAACTCTTTATATTTCTATCAGTCAAGTCTCTCAGGTCTGAGACTTTAATTTTATGCTGATGTTATTCCAGTGGCTATTTCCACCAGATGAATACCTCTGGGCCAGAGAAACAATCTCGTCTGTGTTCATTATTTTCCTAAATTACGGATATTAAACATACATAACCATGAAGCCACGTGGTGATATTTCCATGCAACACTCCCCAGCTGACTCAAATAGGTTGTGTTTGTACATCTGATTAATGAATTGAAAGAATAAACCAGCACCAAATACTCAAAAAGAGATAATATAACCACAATTTTATGTATCATGATTTATCCATATTTCATTGTTAGGCTGGTATAACCAGGCCAAAGTTGAAAATAGGTGTTGTCAGTGTCTTTGATGGTGGTTTAACCATGAAGCCACGTGGTGATATTTCCATGCAACACTCCCCAACTGACTCAAATAGGTTGTGTTTGTACATCTGATTAATGAATTGAAAGAATAAACCAGCACCAAATACTCAAAAAGAGATAATATAACCACAATTTTATGTATCATGATTTATCCATATTTCATTGTTAGGCTGGTATAACCAGGCCAAAGTTGAAAATAGGTGTTGTCAGTGTCTTTGACGGTGGTAATCAATGAAACTATTTTTATGTTTGTTAATTTCTACACAGCTTAAAGTATTTTCAAAATCATTAGCAAATTGAAATTCTTTTATGTTAGATGGGTTTTATGTTTCTGTTTTGAATACTGTATTTCTTTTTTTAGTATATCGTGTTCTATGAATATACTCATTACTTTAAAAAAATAGTCTGTGTTTTAGATCTGTTTTAGGTGCACAACAAAACCGAGCAGGAGGGACAGAATTTCCCACACGCCCCTGACTTGCGCACGTGCTCTGCCTCCCCCGCTATCAACGTCCCCCATCGGAGCCAGGGGCGTGTGCAACTGATGAAACCATGCTGACAAACTATGATCAGCCAAAGTCCAAGGTTAACATTATGGTTCATTCTTCGCTTTGTGTATTTTACAGGTTTGGACAGGTTTATCCCGGCCTGTGTCTAGCTCTACAGTGTTGTACAGAGCTGTTTTACTACTCTAAACATCCTCTGGGCTCTGCCTTTCCATCCCTCCCTTCCCCCTTAACCCTTGGCATCCACTGATCTTTCTACTGTCGNTGATACAGAGCCTCCTAATGGTGTGGTTACTGGTGAGCTGAGACACTGAATCTTCTCCTTTACCACCATACATCTGAGGAGGGCCACACAGTCAGAGCTCTGGGCTGTTTGTTTCCATCCACAGGCAGTTTGTACCCTTTGTGATATGCAAATTTCATTTGTGATACGCAAATAACATCCTTTCTTGTTGGTGCCATGATATAAACATGTTTGGGGGAAAGTGGTTTACTTCACATGCTTTTAAAATAATTCGAAGTTCACTTCCTATGAAAAGGGCAAAAACTGCTACCCAACATCTACTTATCCCACCAGATATTCCCATTGTGGGACACTCTTCTGGCTGTCTCTTATACACATCTTATTCAAACTTCAGTGAACACTCGCCCAAATTCAGAAGCAGCAACCCATCTCTCATGTCATTATCAGTTTATTTTCCCACTTCTCCTTAAGCATAATTTCTTTTATCTCAATATTAATTACAATGGCTCAATAAAAAATAGCATGAATTAAAGAGTCCCTAATTAATCAAATTCTGATGATATTGCAGATTTGTCCTTGAAATGGTCTATCTAGTTCCCAGAAGAAAAGGATCAAATTAATTAACACACTTAAAGGGGTAAAATCTCTTATACAATCTAGTATTTAGTCCAAATTTAGAGACTCACTGAAGTGTTGCTCATAGTAAAATGTCCAGTAAAAAGATATTTTGAAAATTCACATTTGAAAGAAACTGTAGACCCAACTTCTCACCCTACTAACCAAATGAGCATTCTTTTTCAGAGAAAAAAATAACAGATTTGAAAAGAGAAGAGGGAAAGAGAAATCTGTTTATAGATTCTGACTTTCCCATTTACTTAGTATGTATGTGGTGGGTTATCTAACTGAGGTCCCTTTAGGCACAATTTGTGATAATAGTACAGACTCATATTGCTGAACAGAGAGTAGCAATCCTGCTAAAGATCACATCTGACATTTTCTGACATCTGAAAAATTAGTGCAAATATCATTTTGCAATGTTTTCCATCTCATCATTCCCTCTGACCAATATACAATGAGCAAAACATTGCTTTTTGCTCAACTCATTCCTAAAAGCATCTTGGCTGTGGCTGATTTTGCTCAGGTCACCAGTGTCTGGTCACCACCAGTTAGCCTTTTCCTCTCAATAAGTCTTGTCACACCGAGGCCTCCGAACTTCAGGGACACTAACAGACTTCCGAGATATCTTAAACACTTCAGGAAATAGAACCAAAGATAACTCGCTATTAATCAGCAGCGAGTAAAACACGTTAGGCTTCCCTAGCGGCTCAGCAAGGAGATCCAACCAGTCCATCCTAAAGGAAATCAACCCTGAATGTTCATTGGAGGAATGATGCTGAAGCTCCAATACTTTGGCCACCTGATGCAAAGAACTGACTCATTGGAAAAGACCCTGATGCTGGGAAAGACTGAAGGCAGAAGGAGAAGGGAATGACAGAGGATGAGATGGTTGGATGGCATCATTGATTCAATGGACATGAGTTTGAGCAAGCTCTGGGAGATAGTGAAGGACAGGGAAGCCTGGCAAGCTGCAGTCCATAGGGTTGCAAAGAGTTGGACACGACTGAGCAATTGAACTGAACTGATATTAAGATGACCAGTGGTGGAATCAAATGTCACATACATTAACAAAACAGGTGCTCTGGGCAAGCTCATCTTCAGAATCCTTAATCGCCTTTCAGCCACTTTTATCTTCCAGATAAAGGAATGCCCACTCCTTTTAAGAAAGCCTAGTTTACTTCCCAATTGTTTTCTGTCCTTTAAAAAAAATATTGAGCCTAAATTATTGCTCTCCATAGCTTCATACTATTGGTCGCAACTCAGCTTTCTGAAACAATTCATAAAAATTTGGTGTCCCCACTACATATAGCCTTTCAGAGATAGTCTTGCTCTGTAATAAAATCTTGCTCCAGACTTTTCTCTTTTCGAAGTTGGTCATATTTAGGTCCTTTCCGTAAGACATATTTTTAAAACTTTTTCCTGAAAATACACAAATGGAGTATCATGGTAACCCACATTTCAAAGAAAATGAATATACTAAAATAGCCAAAACCCCAAATTACAAAGCTATGAAAAATAGACAGTGGAACTGATAAAGAAGACTATCACAGGACCAGATTAGATTCCTTAAAGCACGTGAGGCCATTTTCAGGAAGCTTTGCATTACAGCACAATTTCCAACAACGGTAAATATTACAGCTTTCTCCCTATCACTTAAAAATAAGCAACATTAATTGTTCAGATAATGAGTGTCCCAGATGTAGTTGGGTAGATAGTTATTGATACAGAGCCTCCTAATGGTGTGGTTACTGGTGAGCTGAGACACTGAATCTTCTCCTTTACCACCATACATCTGAGGAGGGCCACACAGTCAGAGCTCTGGGCTGTTTGTTTCCATCCACAGGCAGTTTGTACCCTTTGTGATATGCAAATTTCATTTGTGATACGCAAATAACATCCTTTCTTGTTGGTGCCATGATATAAACATGTTTGGGGGAAAGTGGTTTACTTCACATGCTTTTAAAATAATTCGAAGTTCACTTCCTATGAAAAGGGCAAAAACTGCTACCCAACATCTACTTATCCCACCAGATATTCCCATTGTGGGACACTCTTCTGGCTGTCTCTTATACACATCTTATTCAAACTTCAGTGAACACTCGCCCAAATTCAGAAGCAGCAACCCATCTCTCATGTCATTATCAGTTTATTTTCCCACTTCTCCTTAAGCATAATTTCTTTTATCTCAATATTAATTACAATGGCTCAATAAAAAATAGCATGAATTAAAGAGTCCCTAATTAATCAAATTCTGATGATATTGCAGATTTGTCCTTGAAATGGTCTATCTAGTTCCCAGAAGAAAAGGATCAAATTAATTAACACACTTAAAGGGGTAAAATCTCTTATACAATCTAGTATTTAGTCCAAATTTAGAGACTCACTGAAGTGTTGCTCATAGTAAAATGTCCAGTAAAAAGATATTTTGAAAATTCACATTTGAAAGAAACTGTAGACCCAACTTCTCACCCTACTAACCAAATGAGCATTCTTTTTCAGAGAAAAAAATAACAGATTTGAAAAGAGAAGAGGGAAAGAGAAATCTGTTTATAGATTCTGACTTTCCCATTTACTTAGTATGTATGTGGTGGGTTATCTAACTGAGGTCCCTTTAGGCACAATTTGTGATAATAGTACAGACTCATATTGCTGAACAGAGAGTAGCAATCCTGCTAAAGATCACATCTGACATTTTCTGACATCTGAAAAATTAGTGCAAATATCATTTTGCAATGTTTTCCATCTCATCATTCCCTCTGACCAATATACAATGAGCAAAACATTGCTTTTTGCTCAACTCATTCCTAAAAGCATCTTGGCTGTGGCTGATTTTGCTCAGGTCACCAGTGTCTGGTCACCACCAGTTAGCCTTTTCCTCTCAATAAGTCTTGTCACACCGAGGCCTCCGAACTTCAGGGACACTAACAGACTTCCGAGATATCTTAAACACTTCAGGAAATAGAACCAAAGATAACTCGCTATTAATCAGCAGCGAGTAAAACACGTTAGGCTTCCCTAGCGGCTCAGCAAGGAGATCCAACCAGTCCATCCTAAAGGAAATCAACCCTGAATGTTCATTGGAGGAATGATGCTGAAGCTCCAATACTTTGGCCACCTGATGCAAAGAACTGACTCATTGGAAAAGACCCTGATGCTGGGAAAGACTGAAGGCAGAAGGAGAAGGGAATGACAGAGGATGAGATGGTTGGATGGCATCATTGATTCAATGGACATGAGTTTGAGCAAGCTCTGGGAGATAGTGAAGGACAGGGAAGCCTGGCAAGCTGCAGTCCATAGGGTTGCAAAGAGTTGGACACGACTGAGCAATTGAACTGAACTGATATTAAGATGACCAGTGGTGGAATCAAATGTCACATACATTAACAAAACAGGTGCTCTGGGCAAGCTCATCTTCAGAATCCTTAATCGCCTTTCAGCCACTTTTATCTTCCAGATAAAGGAATGCCCACTCCTTTTAAGAAAGCCTAGTTTACTTCCCAATTGTTTTCTGTCCTTTAAAAAAAATATTGAGCCTAAATTATTGCTCTCCATAGCTTCATACTATTGGTCGCAACTCAGCTTTCTGAAACAATTCATAAAAATTTGGTGTCCCCACTACATATAGCCTTTCAGAGATAGTCTTGCTCTGTAATAAAATCTTGCTCCAGACTTTTCTCTTTTCGAAGTTGGTCATATTTAGGTCCTTTCCGTAAGACATATTTTTAAAACTTTTTCCTGAAAATACACAAATGGAGTATCATGGTAACCCACATTTCAAAGAAAATGAATATACTAAAATAGCCAAAACCCCAAATTACAAAGCTATGAAAAATAGACAGTGGAACTGATAAAGAAGACTATCACAGGACCAGATTAGATTCCTTAAAGCACGTGAGGCCATTTTCAGGAAGCTTTGCATTACAGCACAATTTCCAACAACGGTAAATATTACAGCTTTCTCCCTATCACTTAAAAATAAGCAACATTAATTGTTCAGATAATGAGTGTCCCAGATGTAGTTGGGTAGATAGTTATTGATACAGAGCCTCCTAATGGTGTGGTTACTGGTGAGCTGAGACACTGAATCTTCTCCTTTACCACCATACATCTGAGGAGGGCCACACAGTCAGAGCTCTGGGCTGTTTGTTTCCATCCACAGGCAGTTTGTACCCTTTGTGATATGCAAATTTCATTTGTGATACGCAAATAACATCCTTTCTTGTTGGTGCCATGATATAAACATGTTTGGGGGAAAGTGGTTTACTTCACATGCTTTTAAAATAATTCGAAGTTCACTTCCTATGAAAAGGGCAAAAACTGCTACCCAACATCTACTTATCCCACCAGATATTCCCATTGTGGGACACTCTTCTGGCTGTCTCTTATACACATCTTATTCAAACTTCAGTGAACACTCGCCCAAATTCAGAAGCAGCAACCCATCTCTCATGTCATTATCAGTTTATTTTCCCACTTCTCCTTAAGCATAATTTCTTTTATCTCAATATTAATTACAATGGCTCAATAAAAAATAGCATGAATTAAAGAGTCCCTAATTAATCAAATTCTGATGATATTGCAGATTTGTCCTTGAAATGGTCTATCTAGTTCCCAGAAGAAAAGGATCAAATTAATTAACACACTTAAAGGGGTAAAATCTCTTATACAATCTAGTATTTAGTCCAAATTTAGAGACTCACTGAAGTGTTGCTCATAGTAAAATGTCCAGTAAAAAGATATTTTGAAAATTCACATTTGAAAGAAACTGTAGACCCAACTTCTCACCCTACTAACCAAATGAGCATTCTTTTTCAGAGAAAAAAATAACAGATTTGAAAAGAGAAGAGGGAAAGAGAAATCTGTTTATAGATTCTGACTTTCCCATTTACTTAGTATGTATGTGGTGGGTTATCTAACTGAGGTCCCTTTAGGCACAATTTGTGATAATAGTACAGACTCATATTGCTGAACAGAGAGTAGCAATCCTGCTAAAGATCACATCTGACATTTTCTGACATCTGAAAAATTAGTGCAAATATCATTTTGCAATGTTTTCCATCTCATCATTCCCTCTGACCAATATACAATGAGCAAAACATTGCTTTTTGCTCAACTCATTCCTAAAAGCATCTTGGCTGTGGCTGATTTTGCTCAGGTCACCAGTGTCTGGTCACCACCAGTTAGCCTTTTCCTCTCAATAAGTCTTGTCACACCGAGGCCTCCGAACTTCAGGGACACTAACAGACTTCCGAGATATCTTAAACACTTCAGGAAATAGAACCAAAGATAACTCGCTATTAATCAGCAGCGAGTAAAACACGTTAGGCTTCCCTAGCGGCTCAGCAAGGAGATCCAACCAGTCCATCCTAAAGGAAATCAACCCTGAATGTTCATTGGAGGAATGATGCTGAAGCTCCAATACTTTGGCCACCTGATGCAAAGAACTGACTCATTGGAAAAGACCCTGATGCTGGGAAAGACTGAAGGCAGAAGGAGAAGGGAATGACAGAGGATGAGATGGTTGGATGGCATCATTGATTCAATGGACATGAGTTTGAGCAAGCTCTGGGAGATAGTGAAGGACAGGGAAGCCTGGCAAGCTGCAGTCCATAGGGTTGCAAAGAGTTGGACACGACTGAGCAATTGAACTGAACTGATATTAAGATGACCAGTGGTGGAATCAAATGTCACATACATTAACAAAACAGGTGCTCTGGGCAAGCTCATCTTCAGAATCCTTAATCGCCTTTCAGCCACTTTTATCTTCCAGATAAAGGAATGCCCACTCCTTTTAAGAAAGCCTAGTTTACTTCCCAATTGTTTTCTGTCCTTTAAAAAAAATATTGAGCCTAAATTATTGCTCTCCATAGCTTCATACTATTGGTCGCAACTCAGCTTTCTGAAACAATTCATAAAAATTTGGTGTCCCCACTACATATAGCCTTTCAGAGATAGTCTTGCTCTGTAATAAAATCTTGCTCCAGACTTTTCTCTTTTCGAAGTTGGTCATATTTAGGTCCTTTCCGTAAGACATATTTTTAAAACTTTTTCCTGAAAATACACAAATGGAGTATCATGGTAACCCACATTTCAAAGAAAATGAATATACTAAAATAGCCAAAACCCCAAATTACAAAGCTATGAAAAATAGACAGTGGAACTGATAAAGAAGACTATCACAGGACCAGATTAGATTCTTTAAAGCACGTGAGGCCATTTTCAGGAAGCTTTGCATTACAGCACAATTTCCAACAACGGTAAATATTACAGCTTTCTCCCTATCACTTAAAAATAAGCAACATTAATTGTTCAGATAATGAGTGTCCCAGATGTAGTTGGGTAGATAGTTATTGATACAGAGCCTCCTAATGGTGTGGTTACTGGTGAGCTGAGACACTGAATCTTCTCCTTTACCACCATACATCTGAGGAGGGCCACACAGTCAGAGCCCTGGGCTGTTTGTTTCCATCCACAGGCAGTTTGTACCCTTTGTGATATGCAAATTTCATTTGTGATACGCAAATAACATCCTTTTTTGTTGGTGCCATGATATAAACATGTTTGGGGGAAAGTGGTTTACTTCACATGCTTTTAAAATAATTAGAAGTTCACTTCCTATGAAAAGGGCAAAAACTGCTACCCAACATCTACTTATCCCACCAGATATTCCCATTGTGAGACACTCTTCTGGATTAGGTATGAAGGCTTTTTTGAGATTACATGTATTATCTAGAAGTGCATACACTCTGAGTAGTTATGCCAGTTTCTTGGGTATATCAAACAGACTTCTATAAACGTGCTGGGAAATTAGAAGATAAAACGATGGCTAAGAGGTAAGACCAGAAGTCCATGATGCTCTAGAGGACATAAAAAAGGAACAAATAGGGTGATTTGGCAGATCAAAGGGCAGCCTGATAGAGTTTCTGGGAGTGTGGAGGAAAAGGTAAGGAGAGAACACAGGCTGGGACGAACACTCCCTGAAGGAAGAAAGGGAGAGTCACCGTGGGTCACAGCTGGTCTTCCCACGGACCCTGGGAAAGGCATGCTCGGGATGACACACTTGAGCCTGCGACCAGCTCTCCCAGACACTTTTCACAAATGAGGACTAGGTTTACAACACAAGCCACCTTCGGAAGCCCGCTGTCTCTGCCCAAAAACTGCCAGAGATTCTGCTAGAATCTCCATGAAAATAACAACTTTTGACAACAGCTCGGGTGAAGACAATGCCCGAAGTTTCTCTGAAGTGCTGTCAGTCACGTTAGAGCATCGAGTGCGGGAAGTCGTTCAGTCGTGTCCTACTCTGTGCGACCCCATGGGCTGTAGCCCACCAGGCTCCTCCCTCCACAGGATTCTCCAGGCAAGAAAACTGGCATGGGCTGCCATGCCCCGCTCCAGGGGATCTTTCCGACCCAGGGATCAAGCCCGCGTCTCCTACGTCTAACCTGCATTGGCAGGAGGGTTCTTTACCACTAGTGCCACCTTTTAGGGCATTGTCAGTGAGTAGAGGAAGGCGCAGAAGCATCCGATTTTCTAAAAGCTTGAGTGCCTAGCATCCACGGAATTTTGAGGAGAGATGGTCAGTTCCTGTCCTCTGCCAGCGTATCACTGGCAAGAGGGGAGGAGGTGGATTAGGATTAGAAATGTAAATCAAAGGGACTTCCCAGGTGCTCCAGCGGCTAAGATTCTGTGCTCCCAATGCAGGGGGCCTGGGTTCGATCCTTGGTCAGGGAACTGGATCCTACATGCTGCAACTAAAGATTCTGAGTGCCACATCTAAGACCCAGCACAGCCAGAGATAAAGAAGTGGCAGTCAGTACCCATAGGTCTGACTGTGGGGCAGGTCACCGTGGAGAAGAGTCTTGTCCAGCGCCCAGGGCTCTCTGCTTGAGGATCTGATTCAGTCCAGCAGGGTCTACTCTCTGCCCAGCACCAGGCTCCACCTTGCCGACATGCTCACAGACGAAGTCGGGTGACGACAAACTCATCCACAAGTAAAACTGTGCTATGTAATGCACAAAAAGGCAAATTGTATATAAGAACGTTAAGAGGCACCACAGAAAAGGCACGTAACACAGTACGGAGGGTACAGAGCACCTCGTGCGAAAGTCAATGCCTGCGCAGGGCTTTAATGCTCAGCAGATTTTCCAGGCAGACAGGAGAGAGATGCGCACTCTGGGAAAAGGGTTGTGCTATGTAATGCACAAAAAGGCAAATTGTATATAAGAACGTTAAGAGGCACCACAGAAAAGGCACGTAACACAGTACGGAGGGTACAGAGCACCTCGTGCGAAAGTCAATGCCTGCGCAGGGCTTTAATGCTCAGCAGATTTTCCAGGCAGACAGGAGAGAGATGCGCACTCTGGGAAAAGGGAAGAACACGTGCCTGGCGTGTGGGGAGCATTAAAAAGGGTTTGCGAGGTCTCACACATGGCATGAGAGAGAGACGTGGTCTAGAGAGGCGCCAGGCTAGGAAGGCCTCTGACTAGCAGAGAAAGAGCTCTGGCTTCATCTTAAAAGGAGACAGAAGGGCCAGCGACTGTGGCTCTGGCAGCCACGGGCTCCACTAGACGGTCTGGAGCGCCAGCAGCGTGCCATGCAGGAAGGTCAGAGGTCACTGAAATAAACCAACCCGAAGGGAAGCTGAGCACCAAGCTGTGCTTACCTAGAACCTCTCTCTCATACTAAACATCAGCGCCTGGAGAGTGTGTGATTCGTCATAGTCCAGGCGGTGCTAGTGGTAAAGAACCCACCTGCCAGGGCAGGAGGCTCGAGTTTGATCCCTGGGTCGGGCAGGTCCCCTGGAGGAGGGCAGGGCAACCCGCTCCAGTGTTCTTGTGGAGAATCCCACGGGCAGAGGAGCCTGGAGGGCTGCGGTCCACGGGGCTGCAGAGAGTTAGACGTGACTGACGAGAGCCACAGACGGCACAAAGCTGAGCGGACTCAGCGTGTTAAGAGAAACTCCAGGCTTCCTCCTGGTGCAGGACGAATGCAGAGAGACCAGAGGGGCATGACAGGGGTCACTGCTGAGGTGACCAGACAAACATGGCCCTTGCCTGGCGCCACTAAGCCTGGCCAACAGCATCTGCAAACTAGTCTGACCACTGCAGTCACAGAATCACCTGGGGATCCTCATTCAGGAGGTCTTCCCCAAATATTCGTATTTTTGCCAATTGACATTGACAACTGGGTATGTACTGGGAATATCGGTCTAGTCCTAGGATTGTATATCAATAAATTAAAGCTTCCCTGGTGGCTCAGTGGGTAAAGCGTCTGCCTACAATGTGGGAGACCTGGGTTCAATCCCTGGGTCGGGAAGATCCCCTGGAGAAGGAAATGGCAGCCCACTCCAGTACTCTTGCCTGGAAAATCCCATGGACTGAGAAACCTGGTAGGCTACAGTCCATGGGGTCGCAAAGAGTCGGACACGACTGAGCGACTTTCCTTTCCTATGGGGAACATATAAATAAAATACATAACACTCTCTTAAGACTAAAATTTTCACTTCGCAAATGAATCAGCAGAATTGAAGGTCTGTGTAACTTCAAACTTATACAATGAGGTCAAAATGTTTTGATTCTGAGCATCAGAGAAGAGTGGAGTACAAATCAGTACCAGCTCAGCAAGCTATTGAACCCACCTTAGCCACAGGTACCATTTTTGTAATGTGGAAATATTCACACATGGTGTTTGGGAAGATAACACAACTTATTTGAAGTTACTAGCAAACGCCCCTGATAGAGCAAAGCTCACTAAATGCTAATACTCTTGAATTTCCCTTCAAAGCAAAATGTGAAAGGAAATACATGGAGAGTGCCTCACATCACTGAAAAATACATAAGGATGTACTAAGTGACAGGTGTTATGAATCAATGAAAAGAATGGATAAGAGTAGGTAAGATACACAGGTATGAACATTTCAAGCCGTGGAACCAAGCGCGTCCTCCACACTCAGCTGTCTGTGTTATCCTATTCCAGGGACACTTCTGGCTCAGCGTCAGGACCATCAATACATTTCATCTTCTCTGCAATCTATGGCTCAAGGATCTTAATCCTTATCAAGTAAGCTTTATAGTATCTTATCTACTGCATTTGTTTTTTCGTGCTTGCTTTTCCTTGATTCTTAATTTGAATAGAATCATCTGTTCAATGTACTAAAAGGTGCCTCCTCTTGTTTTACCGTCAATTCAAGTTCAAGACTGGACAGGTGAAGGAAAAGAAAAAAATTGGAACCGGAAGAGAGAGGCATTAGAAAGTACTGAAAACTTACAAATCTCACTCTGCACGTTTTATGGACAGAAGAAAACATCTTGTGGCAGGATAAGTTGCTGACTTATTAATCTGATGATGCATTAATACCTAAATGGGCTCGGGAAGGTCCCCTGGAGAAGGGAATGGCTACCAACTCTAGTATCCTTGCCTGGAGAATCCAGGGACAGAGGCGCCTGGCAGGCTACAGGCCACGGGGTTGCAAAGAGTCAGGCACGGCTGACCGACTAACACCTAAATGGCAATCCACTCCTTGTTAATGAATTAGTTATGTTTCCCTTGCATCCTCGCCCATCTCAAGGTACCTCAAGTCTTTAATTTCTTATAGTCTAGGTTTTGGAATGCACAGGGGTATTTTTTTAAGCATAAGTCCTCTGTAAAGTTCTTTTAAAAATTTCAGTCCTTTGCAGAGAATGGCACCTCTGAAGCAATAGGAGACATCAGATGCTTACTACACTTCCAGGAGAGGCTCCCGGAGGCCCCAGATGAATCAGGTCTGAGGCTCCAGAGGGGAGCAGAAGTGACCCAGAGCTGTCTGCCCCTGCACACCCCATGTGCTCACACCTCTGTGCTGGGGGCCTGTGGGGCACCTATTTGAGAATCAGCATAAAACCCCTAGGCTCAGAGACATGCCAAAGATGACCACAAAACTCAGAGACCCAACAGGCAAGAAAATGGGGGTGTCTCATCCATGATCAGGAGGGCCTTGAGACCCCTCTTTGAAGTTACGGCCCTTCCCAAGCCCCAGGACATTAGGGAGACCCTACCAAAAGGAACCTCTGCCAGTGAGGGCCCAGAGGCAGAACAGGAATCATTCAAAGGAGATTTTTAAAGTATGTTGTTCCAACTGAGAGCTTCCTAGTGGCTCAGATGAAGAATCGGCTTGGCATGCAGGAGACCAGGGTTCAATTCCTGGGTTGGGAAGATTCCCCTGGAGAAGGGTATGGCAATCCACTCCAGTGTTCTGGTTTGGAGAATCCCATGGATGGAGGAGCCTAGAGGGCTACAGTCCGTGGCGTCACAAGGAGTGGGATACAATTGAGTGACTAACACTTCTTCCAGCTGAGCTTGTGGACTGAGACTTGTACTCACTGCAACTCTATTATTACGGCCTCTGGATAGCTTTTCGCTAAGTCTAATTTTATAGTGATGACTATATTTAAAAAATATATACTCCCAGCTGAAAGAACTTAGAAGCTGAGGCAGAACTTTAAAGTTAACAAAATAATAGTAACAACGCAGCTATGTAAACTTGCCGGTAGAGAGCCAAAGGCTGTCTTTTACATATGATTTTTATTCTCTTTGCTGAATCATTGATTTTTATGTTAATAACAATGTAGCTTTGATGGATGGCTGAGTTATCTGAAATGAAGGGTTAAGAAATTTAAACCCTGTCGCTTAGAATAAGACATAAACAAACTGCTGTGAGATGTTCCATCTTGATTAAGGTCGCCATGAACTCAAATAATAATAAACAGTCTATAGCTGCTACACCCCCACCCCAGTGTGCTTGCCTGGAAAACCCCAGGGGCGGGGGAGCCTGGTGGGCTGCCGTCTATGGGGTCGCACAGAGTCGGACACGACTGACGTGACTTAGCAGCAGCAGCAGCTGCTACATGCAGTGCCTAGAAAAAGCACTTATTGCCTGCTGCTGCTGCTAAGTCACTTCAGTCGTGTCCGACTCTGTGTGACCCCATAGACGGCAGCCCACCAGGCTCCCCCATCCCTGGGATTCTCCAGGCAAGAATACTGGAGTGGGTTGCCATTTCCTTCTCCAATGCATGAAAGAGAAAAATGAAAGTGAAGTCGCTCAGTCTGTCCGACTGTTAGCGACCCCATGGACTGCAGCCCACCAGGCTCCTCCGTCCATTGGATTTTCCAGGCAAGAGTACTGGGGTGGGGTGCCATTGCCTTCCCCGACTTATTGCCTAGGATTATTTATTATGAGAAAATTATTGTAACTACTCAACGGAGAAGTTACTGTCGGGTCGTTTCCCACGATATGTAGATAATAAACACTTGACAGTCATATAATATGAAGAGTATTACATCAATAAACACTAGATTTGTGTGTGCAAGCCCTCACAAATACTCTTAATTATATCATTCCTAGATGTCAGATTAGTGGAATTAACATCCTTTAGCAGAAAAATGGACAAAAAAGGCACAGCACCTGCCATATAAGAGTTTATTTTTAATTAACACTTCCGCTCAAGACAGTCGATATGGCCAAGGAGCTAGGAATTAAAGAGAGGGTAAAATGTTATATCATTTAATCACAGCAGCAAAGTTGTTTGAAAAGGAAAAGCAAGAAATGGAATAGCAACTTGCCAAGTCAAGAGCTATTCTATCCTGATCTTGTCTTAAAGATGCTCACTACATTTCAGCTTTTCCTTTCCTTGTCTTTTTACCATTTTATTTCTTCCTCAGGTTTTAGATTGGGGTGCCAGGCCCATGTTCTAATTGACATGTTGCTATGCCAAAACACACAGCCTTTTGGCTTAGCTTTCCTCTTGTCCTTAGCAATAGTTAAGTTGGTAAATTGCCTTGGCAATTGGTAATAGTCCTGCTGTTCCTTATTCATCCCCTCACAAATTAGCCCCTTAGGAAGACACTGCTGTCTGGACTTAAAGATGACAGTGGAAAACTACCCAGGCTCTTAGGCATAAACTGAGAAAGATATCCAGATGCAGAATCATATCCATTCATTTAAAAATCAGTTCTTTCACATGCAGGGGTATGGCTTCATGGTAGATCTTTTGATCTGGTAGATCTTTTGGAGCTGAAGGAAAGCTAGGATAGCAACATGACAATGAAAATTTATGCTTACTGTTAAATAGGTTTAAGCAAATTTACTTTTTGTTTCAATAATACACTGACACACTTGAATACAAATGCAGTATGAATAAATGCTTTGAATATGAATGCATTTAAACAGCTAAGTAAATGTGAGCATATGTATACTAGGTACATGCAACTTTAGTCACTCACACAGAAAAGTCTGTCATGCTGAAACAGGAATGATGGTTCAGATCAATCATATACAAACTAATGCTGAGCCTCGATAGCCTATTAAAGTATGCAGTCAATTCCCAGAACAATAAAAGGAAGAGAGCAAGAGAGAGGCAACGTCAAATTGAATGGTTTTATTACAGTGATTCTAATATCGGGTGCTGAGAACCTGCACAGGTGATGGCAGAGAGCCCAGGGGACAGACGCAGGCACATGAACACCCTCACACCTGGCTGGGCTCCCCGGGTGGCGCTGCTGCTGCTGCTGCTAAGTCACTTCAGTCGTGTCCGACTCTGTGTGACCCCATAGACGGCAGCCCACCAGGCTCCCCCATCCCTGGGATTCTCCAGGCAAGAATACTGGAGTGGGTTGCCATTTCCTTCTCCAATGCATGAAAGAGAAAAGTGAAAGTGAAGTCGCTCAGTCTGTCCGACTGTTAGCGACCCCATGGACTGCAGCCCACCAGGCTACTCCGTCCATTGGATTTTCCAGGCAAGAGTACTGGGGTGGGGTGCCATTGCCTTCCCCGGGGTTACAGTCTATGAGGCTGCAAAGAGTCAGACATGCCTGAGCACACACATATCTGGCCAGTGAATAAAATCCAGAGACACGGGGAAAAAAACACGAGCCTTAGAGCATTTGGTGGCTTACTTAACATGGAATCTTACATCAAAGTTTTGAAACGTAAAAATTAGAAGGTTAGAGTTACAGACTTTTATTAGTGTCTGTAACGGTCAGTTTTAATGGTCAACTTGGCTCGTCTATAGTATGCACTGATTCAATCAAGCCTTAATTGAGGTGTTGCTGTGAAGATATTTTGTACATGTGGCTAACATCTGTAATCAGCTGACTTGTAAGATTATTCTCAGTAATGTGAACAGGCCTCATTCACATAGTCAGAAGGCCTTAAAAACCAGACTACAGCTTCCCAGAGAAGGAAAATGTTCTGCCTCAATGTTGCAGCAGCGATTTCTATCAGAATTTCCAGCCTACCCTACACATTTCAAACCTGTCAGCTCCCACAATCACATATGACATGAGCCAATTCCCTGAAATAAATAGGAGATACGTGTGTGTGGGTGGAGATGGGAGGGCAATCATGCATAAACAACACCAAAGTCCTTTAAAATGATAATATGGCTACATTTAATTTTCAAATGTAGCCTAGACACTTACTCAGACCACTATATTATAATCAAGTTGCAACAGTCGGCTTTATATTTAAGGCATACAGGTTTCCATGTATTTAGGGAACAGTCCAAAGACCAAAGCTGGAGAAGGAAATGGTAACCCACTCCAGAATATTTGCCAGGAAAATCCCATGGACTGAAAAGGCTGGTAGGCTGCAGTCCATAGAGTCACAAATAATTGGCCTTGGCTGAGCAAGGCTGTATATTGTCACCCTGCTTATTTAACTTCTATGCAGAGAACATCCGGAGAAACGCTGGGCTGGAAGAAGCACAAGCTGGAATCAAGATTTCCAGGAGAAATATTAATCACCTCAGATATGCAGATAACACCACCCTTATGGCAGAAAGTGAAGAGGAGCTAAAAAGCCTCTTGATGAAAGTGAAAGAGGAGAGTGAAAAAGTTGGCTTAAAGCTCAACATTCAGAAAACGAAGATCATGGCATCTGGTCCCATCACTTCATGGGAAATAGATGGGGAAACAGTGCCAGACTTTATTTTTTTGGGCTCCAAAATCACTGCAGATGGTGACTGTAGCCATGAAATTAAAAGACGCTTACTCCTTGGAAGAGAAGTTATGACCAACCTAGATAGCATATTCAAAAGCAGAGACAGTACTTTGCCGACTAAGGTCCATCTAGTCAAGGCTATGGTTTTTCCAGTAGTCATATATGGATGTGAGAGTTGGACTGTCAAGAAGGCTGAGTGCTGAAGAATTGATGCTTTTGAACTGTGGTGTTGGAGAAGACTCTTGAGAGTCCCTTGGACTGCAAGGAGATCCAACCAGTCCATTCTAAAGGAGATCAACCCTGGATTTCTTTGGCAGGAATGATGCTAAAGCTAAAACTCCAGTACTTTGGCCACCTCATGCAAAGAGTTGACTCATTAGAAAAGACTTTGATGCTGGGAGGGTTTAGGGGCAGGAGGAGAAGGGGATGACTGAGGATGAGATGGCTGGATGGCATCACGGACTCGATGGACGTGAGTCTGAGTGAACTCCGGGAGCTGGTGATGGACAGGGAGGCCTGGCGTGCTGCGATTCATGGGGTCGCAGAGAGTCGGACACGACTGAGCAACCGAACTGAACTGAGCATGCACGGACACGCCAAAGACCAAAGGAAAACCATCTTACTGTAGAGTGTTGTTTGCTTGACAATGTCAGCTCCCAAAAGGACACGGTCACAGGAATTCTTACACCATATCGGTGTTCTCCAGGACGTTCTTAATCCAACTAGTTTGTGGCATGCCAATTTTGGACATCATCTGTACGGATGTTGCTTAGGTGTGGGAGATCCAGAACTGAGCTGAGACACGTACATCAGGGCTGAGGTCTGGGAATTATTAACTGGGATGATGACATTTGAAGCAAAGAAAAAAGGTCTCAAAGGACACTAATATCTCAGTCACTGAGTGCTCACTGCATGTCAGGCCCTGTGCCCAGCATTTAAATGTGAAAGATCTGTTTTAAGCCTTACAACTGCTTTCTCCTATAACTATTACTGTATCCTTTTCACAGACAGGAAAACTAAGACTGCAGAGGTTAAATAACTCGCCCAAGGTCAAATATTCAGATTCCAACATCAGCCTTTTTGATATTGGTTTTTACCACGAAGCTACTGCATGGCCTGCCTTATCTCATAAATGAAGGCTCTTAATTTACAGCCAGAGTTAAGGGATGGGGAGAAAGAGAGGAATCAGAAAAGTCGCCAAGGAAAGAGCATCGCAAGAGACAAGAAAAGATATTGGACAAGTTTCCAAAAGAAGTTGACAGAAAAGTTAATCCTTAAAGAAGAAGGAAGTGATAAATGTTGTAGATCAAGTAAATGTAAAGAATCATGGGAGATGGCCTTTTTTCTAAAGTTATTGAAGGCAGGAAGGGCAAGAAAAATGAAGAAGGCAGTGGTTAAGAAATTCAGAGATTTAAAAGACACAAAAGAAATTATGGAGGTGTAAAAGTAAAGAATCGGCCTGCAACGCTGGAGACCTGGGTTCAATCCCTGGGTCGGGAAGATCCCCTGGAAAAGGAAATGACAACCCACTCCAGGATTCTTGCCTGGGAAATCCCATGGACAGAGGAGTCTGGTGGGCTACAGTGCATGGGGTCACAAAGAGGCAGACACGACTTAGCGACTAAACGACAACCAAAAAACAGAAACCTCAACTAAACAGACTTGGGAGACCATCAGGGCGAGCTCTTCCACCCTGCAAAGCAAGCAAGCAGAGATCAGCGGGAGAGGACTCTTCCCTCGTAAGAACTCAGCCAATGAAAGCAGAGATTCCGTTTCCTGTAACTCTCCCAGCTCCCTTTTCCTCTGTAAAAACTCTGCCCTTCCCTTGCCCTGCAGGACTTCGCTCTTTATAATCACAGACCCCAAACTGCAATTTAACGATGATCTTAAGTAAATCCATCTTTGTTGGAGAAATATCTGTGTGTTTCAGGTCACAGTCTTTCGTCAGATATTTTAAAAAAGATACATGGAAGCAATCTGCTCGAGGAAGTAGGGGAGAATACTTAGAACACAGAGGAAAGAGAACTCTGGGAAAATACATAATAGATGATGATAGCTAGGTAGCAATATGGGGTGGGGGTGTGGAGGGGAGGGAGGCAGGAAAGAGAAAAATGAAAACACTCATCCTTCCACGGTCTGTATTTATTTGGGGTCTTAAGTTTTCCAGGAGGCCAGTGTTAGGAACATGACTCACAAGTTCCTACAGAAACGACAGTCTGTGTTACCGGTGGGTGTGTGGCCGTCACACAGACCTACCTAACCCGGCAAGGAGAAAGCAGCTGGGATCCTCACCTCCTGTGATGCTTCTCAAATGAATGCAGATGTGACCTTTAACAGAAAATGTTCGGGTTCTTGCTATAGGGCCATACCTAAGACAAACCTGAACAGGACCATACGATCAAATGAGTCTCTTTTAAAATGCAAACGCTACCCAGTTAGAGCAGACTCAGCTGATGGAGATTATTGGTGAAGACGCTTCAAGAAAGCTTAGGGCACCTTCAAAGGCTCTGGAGCTTGAGTCAAGGTTTTGTCGTCCAATTTTATTTCAACACCAACACGGTTTCCTCTGTTTCCTGGTGCCGTTAGTTCCCTGAGACACACAGTGCGGCGGAAAGGGGGGGTGGTTTTGGTGCACGTTTGAGACAAACAGACACTGATCTCCGCCATTAACTCAGAAAGCTGGAGAGCTTCATGTGACTTCAGAGTCACAAGCGCAGCACGTGAGCCACGCCGCCCCCCCTCACTGCTATGTGCGCGTGGCCCCCAAGGGCCAGCTTCTCCTGGTCTGTGATTTCCTTTCAGAAACTTCAGAACGAGAGAGAGGTGTGTGCAGGGGGAGGCACGACTGCCGTTAGTACTGAAGGACCTGAAGCTCTAAACTGAAAGGGAAACAGGCCATCTTAAATAACGACCCGGCCGAAGCATTTGTTTCGCTTTTTAACTCAACTACAAGTTAAATACAGCTTTGCTAAATCGCTCGATAACTGTGAAGTGAAGTGAAGTCGCTCAGTCGTGTCCGACTCTTTGCGACCCCATGGACTGTAGCCTACTAGGCTCTTCTGTCCATGGGATTTTCCAGGCAATAGTCCTGGAGTGGATTGCCATTTCCTTCTCCAGGGGATCTTCCCAACCCAGGGATCGAACCCGGGTCTCCTGCATTGTAGACAGACGCTTTACCATCTGAGCCACAGTTACATGTATTCGATAACTTTAGCTTTGCCAAAGTTTTACTTTATACCTCAGCAGCTTTGCTGGTGGCTCAGTGGTAAGGAACCCACCTGCCAATGAAGGAGACACAGGTTAGATCCTGGGGTTGGCAAGATTCCCTGGAGGAGGAACCGGCAACCCACTCCGGTGTTCTTGCCTGGAAAATCCCCTGGACCGAGGAGCCTGGTGGGCTACAGTTCACGGGGTCTCAAGAATCAGACACGACTGGGCCACTAAACAACTCCGCGATATCTAAATACCAAATGGAACGCTTTCCACACGAGGCCCTTGAAAGAGGAAGCGAGTCCTTTCTCCTGGTGCGGACCCCTTTCTTGGCCCTTGGCCAGAGCACAGCTGTTCCAGAGTCCTGGCGTTCTTTCCCTTGAGATGGATGCAGCTCTCTGTAAATGTGGTGGGGACGCTCCTGTGAGGCCACCGGCTCTCCCCATCAGTGCTGCTCCTCAGAGGCAATGAGGAAGCACATTCAGGCCAGCATCTGAGAGGGAGTGTTCTATCAAGGCGGCAGCCTCCCCACCAGCTTGTCTGAAGGGCCTCAGACCTTTCAGAGCCCCGCCCCACCCATCCCCCTTGCCCCTCCCCATTCTCCTGCAGCTCCCACCCCAGGGAACAGGGCCAGCCCCCAGCTGCGTCTCCTCCTCAAGGCAGAGCTGAGACCTACCTTTG
>SJYX01024820.1:212011-223381 GCA_006410675.1 Oreotragus oreotragus
AAAAAAAAAAAAAAAATCCAACATTCCTTAAAGGAATACAACAAAACACAGAAATTAAAGCATAAATTCATTATCTAGGATCCAATTAAAATTTATTAGCTACGTAAAAGAAAGAAAGAAAGTGAAGTCATTCAGTCATGTCCGACTCTTTGCAACCCCATGGACTGTAGCCTACCAGGCTCCTCCATCCACGGGATTCTCCAGGCAAGAGTACTGGAGTGGGTTGCCATTTCCTTCTGCAGGGGATCTTCCCCACCCAGGGATCAAACCCAGGTCTCCCCCACTGCAGGCAGATGCTTTACCTTCTGAGCCATCAGGGAAGCCCTAGCTATGTAAAGGAGTAGGCCAATTATCAGAAAAAGAATCAATAAGAGAAGCTTGGGAATGACAGATAATTTGTAATTATCTCACAAGTTTCAAGCAGCTGTTGTAAATGTGTTCGGCATGCAGAAAGTTTTAATTATGTGAAGAGAGAATTCAAGATTTAAAAACATCATGAAATGGAATCTTTAGAGGTAGAAAGCATAACATCTAATTCGAAGTATCAGTTGATTAAGAGCAGATTAGATATGGCACAGGAAAAGATCTGTAAACTTGAAGACATAACAATATAAATTATCCAAAGTGAAACTCGGAGAAAATTGACAAAAATAAATGAAGAGAATTTAAGTGATAGTGACGTCATGTAATTGAAGTCTCGAAAGGAGGGGAGATGAAAGTGATACTGAAAATATTTGGAGAAAAAAATGGCCCTCAAATTTATAAATCTTCTGAAAACTAAAAATTCATGGGTTCAAGAAACTGCAAATAACCCCAAACAGAACGAATCTAATGAAAACCATGCCAAACTAAATCAAATTGCTGAGAACTTCTGAGAAAAAGAGTCTTCCAAGAGGCAGCCCAAGAAAAGAGGTTACCTTACCTAGAAGAAGAAAGCTAAGCGTTATCAGAAACATCTTCAGAGACAATTCCAGCCAGAAGACACTGGAAAGACATCTGAAAGAAAATGCTCGTGGCAATTTTACACCGAAATAGAAAAGAAATTTCCAAATCAAAGGTAAAATACACCCTTTTCAGCCAAATGAGTTCTGAGAGCATTCGTTGCCAGTTCCCTGCATAAACTGAAAGAAGTTCTCGAGGCAAAAGGAGATCCACACCAAGCCTGGAGTTCAGCTACTAGTAACGTCCAAGGCTGGCTTCCCAGTTGACAACCGTTATCATGATAGTGGATGATAAAG
Source organism: Oreotragus oreotragus (assembly GCA_006410675.1). Taxonomy (NCBI): domain Eukaryota; kingdom Metazoa; phylum Chordata; class Mammalia; order Artiodactyla; family Bovidae; genus Oreotragus; species Oreotragus oreotragus. Next base: position 213,250 of record SJYX01024820.1, read on the forward strand.
CAGGAGAAGCTGCATGAGGACTATACAGGAACTTCCTGCATTAACCTTTGCAACTGTTTCTGTAAACCTGAACCTACTCTAAAATTAAAAATTTACTAAAAAAAAAAGAAACATTTGACCTTTGAATTATTAAGGGAATAAAAATACAAGTCAAAGAATGGAATAATTATTTGCAAAACATATATAATAAAGGGCTTGTATCTAAAATTTAAGTAACTCACAAGTCAATACTAGGAAAAGCAACTCAATAAAAATGGACAAGGGAATTCCCTGGTGGACCAGTGTTTCCAGTGTGAGGAATGTGCTTTCACGAGCCCTTTTCATGCCACGTGTGCTTTTCAATTCCTGGTCAGGGAGCTATTGATAGGATCCCACAAGCTTCTTGGCTGGCCAAGAAAAAAAAATTAAAAAAAGACAAGATATTTTAACAAAGAAGAGATACAGATTACATAGCACTAAAAACCAGTACTCATATCAATAGTTATTGGGAAAATGCAAGTTAAAACCACAATGAGATGGCAGTATACACTTAGCAGAAGGGCTGAAACTTTAAAATCTGACAGGCAAGGATCTGGAGTGACTGGAACTTTCACAGAGTGCTCAAAGGAATGCAAAGTGGCGCAACTACTTTGGAAAACAAGTTGGCAATTTCTTTTAAAGTTAAACATACAATGATCACACTAGTCGCAATCTCATCCCTCAGTATTTGAATAAGACAAATGAAACTATATCTCCAGAGACCTGAACACAAGATTTCACGGTATCTTTGCTTCCCTGGTGTCTCAGACAGTAAAGAATCTGCCTGCAATGTGGGAGACCTTGGTTTGATCGCTGGATTGGGAAGATCCCCTGGAGAAGGGAAAGGCCACCCACTCCAGTAGTCTTGCCTGGAGAATCCCATGGACAGAGGAGCCTGGCGAGCTACAGTCCATGGGGTCGCAAAGTGGGACACGACTGAGCGACTTTCACTTCACTTATTCATAACAGCTAAAAAAGGAAACAATTCAAGTGTTAACGAAGAATGAACACATATAAAGTTACATAATAGGGCACTATTAGCAATCAGCATGAGTAAATTACTAACGAATGCAACAATGATGCATCTTAAAATCATTTATGCTGATGAAAAAATCTAATACAAAAACCTACAGTTTCATTTATACGACATTTACCAAAAGGCAATGCTACAGGAACCGAGGTCAGGGCAGTGGTTCCCAAGGGCTGCAGGTGAGGACAGAGTATCGTCTGCAATGGATACAAAGGAAACTGTTGGGATGACGGAAACATTCTGTATCTTGATTGTGGTTATGAGTCACAGCTATAGACATTTATCAAAACTAACGTAACTATACAACTTGAAAGAGTAATTTGTCCTGTATATAAATCACACCTCAATAAATCTGGCTGAAAGAAAACCAGGGTTTCCCAACTGGTGCAATGGTAAAGAATCAGCCTGCCAGTGCAGGAGATGCAGGAGACTCAGGTTCAATCCCTGGTTGGGAGGATCTCCTGGAATAGGAAATGGTAACCCACTCTGGGATTCTTGCCTGGAAAATCCCATGGACAGAGGAGCCCGGCGGGATACAGTCCATGGGGCTGCAAAGAGCGGCACACAGCTGAGGCAGAGGAGCCCGGCGGAATACAGTCCACGGGGCTGCAAAGAGCGGCACACAGCTGAGGCAGAGGAGCCCAGCTGCTGCAAAGAGCTGGACACGACTGTGCAACTGAGCCCGCAAAGAAAACCAAATGGGCATCTTCGGCAGCGGAAGGAAATTTTACACGAATTAAGCTTTAAAATAACATTTCAAAGGGTCGCTTGCTGTAATAGCTGCCTTAGGCTCTGCTGCCACTTATCCTGGGGAAAATTAATCACTGTCCTCTGCCCTCAGGAATATTCCAGGAGAAAAAAAAAGTAAGGGAAACTGACACTGTGATTTTCCATGCCTTGAAAGTTTCTTTAGTACACTTTTAGTAACTGTCTTCTTTTAGGGTAGAAACCTTTCCTTTTCTATTCATAAAATACCTGAGTAACATATCAATACTAAGTGGTGATTACTCTGAATTGTAGTAAAAGACCCTGTATTTGTGGTATACTGTATAAAGGAAAAATACCACAGTTGCTTTCAAGCATTAACAATGTAAGGTAAAGGCCCCTGAAAGTGTATCACTTTGAAGGAAGTAGTTCATCTATCAAGAACTGAGCTAGGGTAAGAAGGTCTATTTAAGCTTGAAGTAAAAGGCAAAAACAATAAAAGTAAAAACTGATAATATGAATATCAATATTTAAAACTATTTGGGTAACAAACTATGAAAAATAAGTCAAGTGAGAAACAGAAAGCTGTTGGCAAACTATAAACCTGACCAGAGGTAACATGTTAAGCGCTTCTATAAAATTATAAGACAGAATAAAATAGTACAAATGGAAGCGAAGATGAAGCACTGCCGACCAGGAGAAGAATAAATCAAACATTCAAAAACCTACAAAAGGGCACTCATTTTGATTAGTAATAAAAGGAATAAACATTTTAATCTATCAAATTTGCTACAACTTTTAAACAAATATCATCCATATGATGCAAGAAAATAGACTAAAACGTTGGTTGAAATGCAAATTAACGTAATATTCTGGAAAAACAATTTGGTGATATGTATTGAAACACTGTGCAAAATATGTACATTTTGTTTAAACAGATAACCTACAGAATGGCAAAAAGTGTTCGTGCAAACTATGTGACTGATCAAGAGATGAATTTCCAAAATATCCAAACGACTTATGTAGCTCAACATAAAAACAGTCCCACAAACAACCCAACGGAAAAATACACAGAAGACCGAAACAGACATATCTCCAAAGAAGACAGACAGATGGCCACCAGCCGGAACATGGAAAGGTGCTCAACAGCGCTGATTATTAGAGAAAAGCAGATCAGAACTATAATGAAGCATCCCTTGACACCAATCAGAACGGCCGTCAAAAAGTCTACAGATAATACGTGCTGGAGAGGGTGTGGAGAGAAAGGAACCTCCTCTGTTGTTGGGAATGTAAGTTGGTGCAACTACTAACGAAAACAGTATAAAGGTTCCTTCAAAACCTAAACTAAGAGTCATCAAATAGCCCAACAATCACACTTCTCAGCGGATATCTGGAAAAGATGAAAAGGAATTAGAACCTCGCACCTCCGTGACCACAGCAGCATTATTTACAACAGCCAAGACGAGGAAGCGCACACACATCCCCGGACGGATGAGCAGATGAAGAAGGTGCAGGGTACACACACACACACACACACACACACACGATGAAGCATCACTCAGCCACAAAACACGGGATAATGCCGCTCGCAGCATTTTTCTTGTCCTTGGAACACATGGTTTATTCCTTTCTGAGCTGTCAGTGCAGAATCCTTGTTTCCATTTGTATTCGGTGATGGAGACATAGGTTTATTAAACCATTTCTGCATTTTCATGCGTACTTCAAACTTTTATTGTGTCTTGCTCTTTATTAGAAATGACACATTGACTGCTTCAGTTTCCTACTATTCAATGTAAAATACTCCTTTACTGTCAAGCTGCGTTGCCACAGAGCCTATTTACCTCTTTGTGGCAGAGACTACTATGCATCCATTAATACTCATTTTCTTTTCTTAGTCATAAAACTTTCAGCTTAGAGTTCTCCTAGCTTCTCTTGCATCTGGCCACATGACAAGATTTTGTTACTAAAAATGTAGGCAGAAGTGACCTGTGCAACTTGTGGGTTGGACCTAGCCCTTCCCATACTCCTGAAGGAGGGATGGGACGCAGACGTTGTGGGGAGCCAGTAAGGACCGCGTGGACAGAGGGGGCAGGAGGAGCTGAAATCACTCATTGCTAAGAGCATTTCCCTGGTGTTTGAAAGAGCAGCTCCTGTCAGTACTTCTGACAATTTTCAAGTTGAAATACACACCACAGAAGTCTCCTGTCTCTACAGGGTATATGGGAGGCTTACCGGCTTGCCTCTTCTCAGCAGCTTTCTCCTTTGTGGAAAAACAACGTGACTTCTCCCTCACGGATCACGGGAAAAGGGCCAGCAGAAGGGGTACAGTCTTTCTCCTTTCTTTCTTTTCAAACGTGTTACTCGGGGACAACACAAGTATGATGTGACCAGAATATGGATTAGATATAGCTTTATAAACTTGAATATATTTTATTAACTGCATTATAGATATGTTAGGTAGTTTAGTAGATTAGGCATCTAAATAGGGCACTAAATTATTACCCAGATCATAAGGAAAATCACCCTGCCAGGAACTGATCATGTTAAGAGAGATGATGGCAGTTAGCAGTAACGAATAGACTCTGAAAGTCACTGAAGTAGAAAATCCAGCGCTCAAGTGGAAAAACTGGCCTTAGATAGAACAAATGCACATTTGAATATTGACATAAAAATATAAAATATCAATAAAATATATCCTGAAGCCCATTAAAGGAAAATGAAGCTAAAAAGAAAAATGTCTGTAGACTCTGAGGCTCGGATGCCTGCACTGAAGTCCCACCTGTTACTTCCTCTCTGCGTCAGACTGGGCAGGTGGCTGAAGCTGGCTGTCTCGGCTGTCTCACACAGCTACTGGAGAGAGCAACAGTGCCTGCCTTGTAGGGCCGGGTGACTACTGCTGTGAATTGTCCCATCCAGACTCATATGTCGAGCTCCTAACCCTTAGAACTTCAGAACGTACCTTATTTGGAAACAGGGTTGCTGCAAATGCAATTAATTCAGATGCCCTGCCCTGCTCCAGTATGGTTGGTGTGGTTATAAAAGGAGAAGTTGGCAGACAAATACACAGAAAGGGAACATCATGGGGAGATGAAGGCAGAGATTAGGAGGATGCTTCTGCAAGCCAAGGAGTGCCAAAGATGGCCAGCAAATCACCAGAAGCTGGGAGAGGCATGGAACAGATTCTTCCTCAATGCACTCAGAAGGCACCTACCCTGCTGACACCTGGTCTTGGACTTCCAGCCTCCAGGACTGTGAGACAATGACCTTCTGTTGTTTCAGTCACCCAGCTTGTGGCGCTTCATTACACGGAAGTCCTAGCAGGTAATTCAAGTATTAAGAGTCCTGACCTGGAAAGCATTGTGAGCTGTATCTTGCACAGGCCAAGTGTTCAGTAAAAGAAGTTCACAACTGTTCTGTAAAATTAGAGCTCTTTCATTTGTGTTTTTATTTGCATAATTCTATGCAGCACGTACCCACTCCAGTCTTCTTGCCTAGAGAATCCCGTGGACAGAGGAGCCCAGTGGGCTGCTGTCCATAGGGTCGCACAGAGTCGGACACGACTGAGTGACTTAGCAGCAGCAGCACTTGCTTGGAAAATTCCATGGACGGAGGAGCCTGGCTGGCGACAGTCCATGGGGTTGCAAAGAGCTGGACGTGACTAAGTGCCCACGGACACACACATACAGCACCAGGAACTACAATAAATGAGAAAATTTAAACTGTAATTAGGAAGTTAGCACATTTTAACCAAGACTAAATGACTTCTACATTTAAGGAACTGTCATGGAATTCTATCAATGGCTATAAAACACTTCATCAAATTATCATTTAGTTATAAATTATACCATTTTCTTACATATATTTTAAAATGAAAGCATGATAAACTAAAATGCATTCAGCTACAAGATGATTAATATGAAAACCAACAAGAGAGCCTCAAGACAATTCTTAAGATCTCATTTATGGAAATCAACTTATGCCCTGAAGTACTGCAAACTCTTGTATACTAATATACATCACTTTATTATGTTTATCTGAGGCATTCTATTTATTTTTTACAAATGTAATTCTGATTCTTTCCCCCTGTACATGCAACTAAAGCCACGGTGTGTTGAGAGTTATGAGGAATTGCAGTTATCCTTGACTTTAGGGCATTATTTCTTTACAGAAAAATGGCTTAGGGTTTTGATACTTTTTTATTTCATAGGTTTTGGCTAACATTTCAAACAGTAAAATTAAATACTTGGATCAAGGTATTAGTATTCTAGAAGATCATGGCATTTATAATGAAACTTTCAAAAATTAAAAAATGAGTATTTGTTTAGTACAGAATAAATGTTTACTTTGAGGGATGAAAGCTTTAAAAAATGTGTTTGAATCATATGCATTTTTAAAAAGGCTTCTAACATTGTTTTAAAAAATCTGACTGAAAAGTTTAAAAATGTTTCTGTTCTTCTCTTCTTGCTGCTGCCATCTTGTTCAGTCTCCGTGAATATGTAAGATACCTAGAGCGACACGCTGCCAAAAGCCCATCGTTTAAGATCAAAGGCAGCTGGTCAGCGACTTCCCCGGTGGTCCAGGGGCTAAGACTCTGTGTTCCCAGAGCAGGGGCCCTGGGTTCGATCCCTGGGGAGGAAACTAGATCCCACATGCTGCACCTGAGACCCAGTGCAGCCAAATAAACAAACACATTTTAACAACAACAAAAGTCTGTCGGTTAGCAAGTACCGTTGAAACAAAAGAATTTGTCAACTGACTGCTTATTTTGACTTCATATAGACAGAGCTTGAGTCTCAAGCCAGAATCACATAATCTTTATGCAAAGACTATATAATCAACATGAGTTAGAGGAAACAGCTGTCCTAAATTGATGCTGAATTATTCAGAAACTCAAAAGGCTAGTCTGAGAACAAAAGGTACCCAAAATGTCAGATAATTTTACTGGGGATAGAGCAGTGTTATTCATCTTGGACAATTCGGAGGCAGAAGTTACATTTGAAATCAATTCAAGTGTGATGAAATTTAAACAAATAATCAAATACAATGCAACCCTCCCCCCCTTTTTTGGTGAGGCAAGCCAATAAAATCAGACATGTAACAACCTGTAAAAGTATGTAATAAATGGTTTTCAAGTGCGTAAGAGTGCTACATAATATATACTATTAACATAAAAGGTGACTTATTCGCTCAGATGTGCACTGAAATCTCCAGGGATTCCCAACAACCTGAGGAAGAGAACTGACCCACTGGGCGCCAGTGCGGGGAGAAAGAATGTCTCCTATAGGATGGTTATTGGAACTTTTGTATTTCTACAGTGTGCACTATTAAACTAATCAAAGGCTAAATGAAGTAAGATAATTTTCAAATTATATTCAGGGCAACAAGGTCATCTTGATAATTCAAACAACATGGGAAATAGCCTCATTCTTCCTAGTCTTTTATCTACAAATAGTTAGGCAAAGTTTCAGGTTCCTTACCTAGACCTAGGAAAACTCTTCTAAACAAACAAAATAAAATTCTAAGCTTCTGAAATTCTTCTCCTGAAATTCACAAGAAAATTCATGCAGTGGACTACCAAAGGGGAGAGGGAAGCAGGGAGTGCAAATTAAGGGTACAGGATTAATAGGTTAATAGAAAAATACCAATAACCTCAGATACAGAGATGACACCACCCTTATGGCAGAAAGCAAAGAACTAAAGAGCCTCTTGACGAAAGTGAAAAGAGGAGAGTGAAAAAGCTGGCTTAAAACTCAACAGTCAAAAAATGAAGATCGTGGCATCTGGGCACATCACTTCATGGCAAATAGATGGGGAAACAATGGAAACAGTGAGAGACTATTTTTGGGGGGCTCCAAAATCACTGCAGATGGTGACTACAGCTATGAAATTAAAAGACGCCTACCCCTTGGAAGAAAAGCTATGACCAACCTAGACGGCATATTAAAAGGCAGAGACATTACTTTGTCCACAAAGGTCCATCATAGTTTTTCCAGTGGTCATGTATGGATGTGAGAGTTGGACCATAAAGCTGAGCGCCGCAGAATCGATGCTTTTGAACTGTGGTGTTGGAGAAGACTCCTGAGAGTCCCTTGGACTGCAAGGAGATCCACCCAGTCCATCCTAAAGGAGATCAGCCCTGAGTGTTCATTGGAAGGACTGACGCTGAAGCTGAAGCTCCAATACTTTGGCCTCCTGATGCGAAGAGCTGACTCATTGGAAAAGACCCTGATGCTAGGACAGATTGAGGGCAGGAGGAGAAGGGGATGACAGAGGATGAGGTGGTTGGATGGCATCACCGACTCGATGGACATGAGTTTGAGCAAGCTCTGGGAGTTGGTGACAGGGAGGCCTGGCGTGCTGCAGTCCACGGGGTCCCAAGGAGTTGGACACGACTGAGCACCTGAACGAAACTGATTATTAGATACAAACTACTGTACATAAAATAGATGAGCAACTCACAGGGAATTACACCCACCATCTGACAATAATCCACAATGCAATGTGATCTGCAAAGGACCAAATCAGCATGCTGCCTGATATTGGAAATCAACAATACTTCAATAAAAAAAAAAGTCATAAAAAATGCAGGTGAGATCCTGACTACTTCTAATTCAGCAAGTTGGTATTTTTACAGAGTGGAACATTGTATCTGAACCTCCTGGGTGCAATTAAAAGACTTAGTTCCCTCTTCATATACAGCCAATGGATCTCGGATCCTTTTTAATTGCTTAAAATCTGAGCTAACCAAAAAAATCAAATAAGCAAAAACTGGATAAATGAGATTTATGTGCAAATTTTGCACAAAATAAGATTAGAGATAAAGCTGCAACTCAAATTTCAGAGTTTTAACTTGGTCATTAAAAAAAATGTATTAAACTTTATTATTTAAAACAGTTCTTCCCTTACTTTTAAAATTTTATTTAATTTTTATTCACATAAAATTCACCACAAATGGATCTCGGATCCTTTTTAATTGCTTAAAATCTGAGCTAACCAAAAAAATCAAATAAGCAAAAACTGGATAAATGAGATTTATGTGCAAATTTTGCACAAAATAAGATTAGAGATAAAGCTGCAACTCAAATTTCAGAGTTTTAACTTGGTCATTAAAAAAAATGTATTAAACTTTATTATTTAAAACAGTTCTTCCCTTACTTTTAAAATTTTATTTAATTTTTATTCACATAAAATTCACCACTTTAACCCTCTTACAGTACCAAATTGAACTGCATTTAGTACATTTTCAATCTTGTACTAGTATCTAGTTCCAGAACCGTTTTGCCCAAAAGAACAGTCATTAAACAACCATTCCCCATTCCATCTTTCCCCCACTCCTACCACTTGCCACCAAGCAATGTGTACTTTATGTATTTGCCCATTCTGTATATTTGATAAAGCATTTTAAACTATATAATTTAGTGATTTTTAGTGTATTTCAAAATGTTATGTGCAATCACCACTAATTTCCAGAACATTTTCAAAATGTTCTCAGAAAACAATTACATCCATTAGTAGTCAACACTAATCCCCCTTCCTCCAACCTGTTAGCTGCCAATGTGCTTTATATATCTACCGGTTTACCTTTCATGGATATTGTATATAAATAGACTCACACAGCGTGTGGTCTCTTGTGCCTGGCTTCTTTCACTTAGCATAATGTTTCTAAGGCTCACTCATGTTGTAAAATGTATCAGTATTTCATTCCTCTTATGGCTGAATGATATTCCATTGCTACTAAGTTCACCTACAATGTTTTGTTTGAATGTTTCCTTTCAATCCTTTGGTGGGTATATATTACCTAGAGGCAGGATTCCTGGGCCTTATGTAATTCTATGTTTAGCTTTCTGAAGAACTACTGAACCAATTTCCATAACGACTGCACTATTTTATATTCCTACCATTAATGCACAGAGATTTCAATTTCTCCATATCCTCGTCAATACTTCTTTTTCCTTTCTTGGTTACAGCTATCCTACCTAGATGGGAAATAGATGGGGAAACAGGGGAAACAGTGTCAGACTTTATTTTTTTGGGCTCCAAAATCACTGCAGATGGTGACTGCAGCCATGAAATTAAAAGACGCTTACTCCTTGGAAGAAAAGTTATGACCAACCTAGATAATATATTCAAAAGCAGACACATTACTTTGCCTACTAAGGTCCGTCTAGTCAAGGCTATGGTTTTTCCAGTGGTCATGTATGGATGCGAGAGTTGGACTGTGAAGAAAGCTGAGCGCCGAAGAATTGATGCTTTTGAACTGTGGTGTTGGAGAAGACTCTTGAGAGTCCCTTGGACTGCAAGGAGATCCAACCAGTCCATTCTGAAGGAGATCAACCCTGGGTGGTCTTTGGAAGGACTGATGCTAACGCTGAAACTCCA
>SJYX01024820.1:223535-245547 GCA_006410675.1 Oreotragus oreotragus
TAAGGGTGGTGTCATCTGCATATCTGAGGTTATTGATATTTCTCCCGGTGATCTTGATTCCAGCTTGTGCTTCTTCCAGCCCAGCCTTTCTCATGATGTACTCTGCATATAAGTTAAATAAGCAGGGTGACAATATACAGCCTTGACGGATTTCTTTTCCTATTTGGAACCAGTCTGTTGTTCCATGTCCAGTTCTAACTGTTGCTTCCTGACCTGCATACAGGTTTCTCAAGAGGCAGGTCAGGTGGTCTGGTATTCCCATCTGTTTCAGAATTTTTCACAGTTTATTGTGATGCACATAGTCAAAGGCTTTGGCATAGTCAATAAAGCAGAAATAGATGTTTTTCTGGAACTCTCTTGCTTTTTCGATGATCCAGCGGATGTTGGCAATTTGATCTCTGGTTCCTCTGCCTTTTCTAAAACTAGCTTGAACATCTGGAAGTTCATGGTTCACATGTTGCTGAAGCCTGGCTTGGAGAATTTTAAGCATTACTTTACTAGTGTGTGAGATGAGTGCAATTGTGTGGAAGTTTGAGCATTGTTTGGCATTGCCTTTCTTTGGGATTGAAATCAAGCCCTTTCCTTTCAAAGCTATGCAAATTATATATATACAGGGCAGCGGCACTAGGGTTTCATGGAAGAAAACGTTTCCACGGATTGGGATCAGGAGATGGTTTGTGAATGATTCAAGTGCATTACATTTGTTGTGCACTTTATTCCTATTACTCCTGTCATTGCATTAGCTCCAGTGCAGATCATCAAGCATTAGATCTTGGAAGTTGGGCACCCCAGAGATAGGGTACTTCAGGAGTTCAGAAATGGGAGCGTTGATAAAGGGGGACCAAAGTGTCCTAATTCTCCTTTATAAAAATTTACTCTGGTCTCATCTCTACTCCGTGGTCATTCTTTTTACCTCAGCAAGTAGGAAAGAAATTAAATACTTTTTCTTGGCTGCTACCTTCTTGACTCAAATAACAAGCAAATCTCATTTGAAGCAGTAAATTGGAAATATTATGTCTGTCCGTTCCTCAGACACCCCTAATCTTGTGTCATAAAATGTTTTGCATTAGTGAGTAGTCTTATGTAAATTTCAAATGCTGATTTCAAGGTTTGTCCCTCAAACAGAAGTTCTTATACATAAAAGGAGCCTCTGTGCTTTAACATCTTTCATTCTGTCCACTTTTCAAGTCAGCTGGCTTAGCCAAGCTCTTGTAACTCTTTGATATAATTTTCATCACTTGTAACCTTTATACCTTTTAGAATTGTGTGCACGATGCGGAGTCCTTTCCTTGTCAACAAGAATAGCAGCACCGGTTTCCGCTGCCGAATATTTCATATTAAAATTCACAATATTTAATGTTTCTTAGGGAAGAAATTGGCACAGCATCTCTATGGTGCATCTGTTGGGTATGGCTGTCAGCTATTATAATAGGGTTTCTAACAAATGACACGTCAAAGCCTTGACTTTCAAAGCCCTTATACAGAGTGTCAATCATTTACTCCCCGCTTGTTCAAATGAGTGTTCTTCCAAGAGCACCTTTAAGGTGTGTGTGTGCTCTGACTTTTCATCAAAAATTCTTTCTGTCCTCATTTTATCATGTGGAAAATCTCCCCTGTAATGTGAAAGGACAAAACTGACCAATTTTGACTGAGAACGAAGTATTTTAACAATGATGTTCGGTGTTCTTGGTTATAAATTATAACTAAGCATGGCTGCCGGTTATCTGCTCTCTCCGTTGTCACCCTACTCCAACATGGACTTCTGTCTAAATAGTCTATAAGCTTCAGACAATTATTTACATTGAGAGTCCCTATCATACTGAGGCAGTCTTGCCTTTAAAGTTAAAAATGGAAGCATATAGATAAAGAATGGAAATAAATAGAAGGTATAAGTATGTCTTAACAACCCTAAAAAAAAATTGATTCTCCAGGATTCTGAAACAAATCAGACAATCCATAGCCATAATTATTTACAGTCAATATTACATATCATGTTAGTTATGGTTACTGGAGTCTGAATACAAATTTGGACCTTGAAAAAGCAGATGTTACTTTTATAAAACTATTTCTGGAAGTGAATCAAGCAGTTATGTAAAGAATGAAGCACATATTAAAAAAAAATACTTCTACTCTTATTCTCTTTCCATTGATTGACTAGCATTGAGCAACACTTTTCATTTCAAATAACGAGTATTCACATACTAACTTTGCAAGTCCTAGAAAAAAGTAAATAACTTTTAAATTAGAAATATACTGACTTGCTTTCTTCTTTCCTCCACAAACATTGACTCAATGCCTACTATGTGCTCAGTACTAGAAATGCATGGACTCTTGCTCTGCATCTTAGCAGCAGTAGAGGTTTAAAAGGAAATGATCCAGAGGGATGATGTGGGGTGGGAGGTGGGAGGGGGGGTTCATGTTTGGGAGTTCATGTACACCCATGACGGATTCATGTCAATGTATGCCAAAACNTTAAATTAGAAATATACTGACTTGCTTTCTTCTTTCCTCCACAAACATTGACTCAATGCCTACTATGTGCTCAGTACTAGAAATGCATGGACTCTTGCTCTGCATCTTAGCAGCAGTAGAGGTTTAAAAGGAAATGATCCAGAGGGATGATGTGGGGTGGGAGGTGGGAGGGGGGGTTCATGTTTGGGAGTTCATGTACACCCATGACGGATTCATGTCAATGTATGCCAAAACTGATACAGTACTGTAAAGGAAAATAAAGTAAAAATTAAAATTAAAAATAAATAAATAAATAAATAAGAAAAAAAAAAAAGAAAGCTGCTGCTGCTCCTGCAAAAAAAAAAAAAAAAAGGAAATGATGTTAAACTCAACACTGTTCTTAATAGCTTACCTTGTATCCTTCTTTCCTGGAGGTGAATTGAAGGCAGCTTGGGCAATTCAGACATAAAAATTAAATGTTCTACTTGGTAACAGAGAACTAACAATCATTCCATGCGAATGTACCATTTTGACTTACCCCAAGAGACACACATCCTGGATCCAGGAACTCTTTATTAATATATAATGTACTTCATTTAGTTGGCTCACTAGGCAGTAAACTTGTTGGCCTCATTGTCTTTTATATTGCCTCAGTCTCAGTAAACACTGGATAACAAGCAAGAAGAATAAACTGTGAAACCACCTATCAATGAGGTACAGGGCATGCTACCTCCAAACACGGCCCCTTGGCATTCTGAATATCTTAAGCTGAAGGAGTTTCAGAAAAAGGCAGGAGTAGGAAGATTACTCTGTTCTTGTCACCACTGCCCTCATTTAGCCCCTGCTCCCCTGAAAACAGGTGATGTTTTCCATGGTAGCCTTTGTAAACTAGCACTTTACCTCTACAAGGATTAAATCATGCCCTTCTGCAGTCACTGATTTTCAACATTCCCCAAAAGGAGTTCAAGGTGGAGAGTAGAATTGAGGTACTTTGAGCTCTGGGAATAACCTGTAGAATAAGTCTTCAGAGAGATATTTTTAGGAGCCAATTTGATGAGCCCAAGTTTTGTTATCTCCTCATGTCTAGAAAAACACTAAAATCCTTCATGGTGATGTATGCGCCTCGTGACCTTCACTAAGTTTCATGAGACAAGCAGTAACTTTCTGCAAAAACATATGTGCTTGATTGCATGTACTCCTCCTTCACCAAAATCATATATATATATATATACATAGACTCTGATGCTGGGAGGGACTGGGGGCAGGAGGAAAAGGGGGCGACAGAGGATGAGATGGCTGAATGGCATCACCGACTCAATGGATGTGAGGCTGAGTGAACTCTGGGAGTTGCTGGTGGACAGGGAGGCCTGGCGTGCTGCGATTCATGGGGTCGCAGAGAGTCGGACACGACTGAGCGACTGAACTGAATATATATACCGACCTTCCCCTTACCTCTTCGGGAACAGTTTCTCAGAGCTATCTGAAATGATGTCTCCTGGCCTATAGTCCTCATTTTGCTACAAATACAACTTGATTCACAACTCTCAGATTGAGCATATTTTAGAGTCACCACCTTCCTGGGTGGACTGGGAATTTAGGGCCCAGGAGCTGTATTAGCAAACCTAGTTAAACTTACCCTTATCTTCCTAGTTACTTCTGCACCATTTACTACCTCTAGGCCAAACTCCTTTTTCTCAATTCTTGACAAATTTATTATTTGTCTAAAAGTGATACAAGCTTCTTGTTCTGGTTGTTTCTTCTGGTCTTCCTTTCCTTGTAAAGGTGCCATGTACCTGTAAATGCTCAAGCTGTAGGCTTGTCTTCTGTTAATCTCTTTGTCAAGCTAGTTTTCAGACCTTGTCAGGAGGCCTAAGAGGGTCAAGGAGAACTTTTTCCTCCCCTATGCTGTTCTTTCATCACCAAATTTAATCTTTAAAAAATGTGATTTATACTTCTGAATTTTCTAAGATTCAAATCAGGTAACTTAGACCCCCACAAAGAAACTGTTCTTTTCTTTCAAAAGCATTCACAGAGAACCTAAAGAGAAGCCTTCCTCCAAACTTTGTGATCTCTAGAGATTTCAAGACAAATTTGGAAAATGCTTTTTTTTTTTTAACTTTCTTATCTAAACCAAACCTGAAAACCTCATGAGATTTGGCTTTCACTAATGTTTACTCCTTTGATTTAGTGACTGGCAGCAAATAACTCTTAAGGAAGAATTTAGGATGCTTTCAGCATGTATTAAGACACAACTATCTATTTACAGATAACTTTCAGAGATGGAGTGAGCAGAAGTGAGAAGGGAATAGAAAGAATTGGGTATCTCTTGCCAAAATCTGACAACTTGAACTTTATGAAAGATTAAAAGTAAGCTATATATATGTATAAAATATATGTAGCCATGGATATGGTTTATTACGGTGTGAAAAAGAATCCTTTCAATCCTCAGAAGTCTGCTCTAGAAATGAATAAAAATTCCCTTAATTTAACAGAGAGAAGGCAACTTAATTATGCAAATCAACAGGAGATTGACCCTGCCGTGAATTTTTAATAATATACTAATTGCCTGATAAGGAAATCAAATTAGACTTTAGAAGTAAATTTCTGTCTGAGTGTGCTGGGAGTTATAGAATCAACTCTGTTGTACAATAATGCTCCTGGAGCTGATATTTAGTTTGTCAGAAGAAAATACTTGTCTATCTTTTGGCATGTGTTCTCTTGATTAAGTATTGACTTTTAAAATTACAAGAAGTCCATCTCAGCTCTTTACTAATGATCTCTAAAATGAATCCCAGTTGTCTCATCTGTTTGTTTACAAGACTGTAGAACAGTGACTTAACCATGAAGGCCAAGTGAGGATGACTTTTTCCCTTAAGCGTAAGTAAGTAAAAAAAAAAGTTCTTATACAATTAGATTGGCACACAGGAAAAGGGGTCATTTGCCTGGTGGGTTTTTGTTATGGAAGAGCTACTTAGAACTTTGAATAACTTCTGCAGGGTACAAAGCCCTTCTCAGTCATATTTCTGTAAAATATATTTTCTTCTTACTCTTCCTTTACTTCAAGAATCTTAGAAAACAGATCAAAATAATTTTAGATAGAAGAACACCTTGACTTTTTTAATGGCAAAAAATCTCTTTTCTTTTTATTGTAAATTCAAGACAATAAGTGGAAAGAAAAACTTAAACCTAGATTTATAACAGGCAAAATTTCCAGAGGATGTAATATGAAAATATATTGAAGAGAAAATTTTCTTTTGCTAAATAACTCTCACTTCACCATGACTATTTTTTAAATGACTCTTGCATTTTTTAAAAATGGGTAAGCAGTGGAAACAGACAATACTGAAAAGTAATTGGCAATTAAAAAAAAAAAAGCTGGTCTATAAAATAACTTCCTGAAACGTTTCTGGAATCAAGAGAAACAGTCAGTAGATGCCATGGACTGAATTGTGTGTCTCCTTGCCTACATCCACCTGCTGAAGCCCCAACCCCTAGGGTGACTGTTATCTGGAAAGTAAGTAAAAAAAAAAGTTCTTATACAATTAGATTGGCACACAGGAAAAGGGGTCATTTGCCTGGTGGGTTTTTGTTATGGAAGAGCTACTTAGAACTTTGAATAACTTCTGCAGGGTACAAAGCCCTTCTCAGTCATATTTCTGTAAAATATATTTTCTTCTTACTCTTCCTTTACTTCAAGAATCTTAGAAAACAGATCAAAATAATTTTAGATAGAAGAACACCTTGACTTTTTTAATGGCAAAAAATCTCTTTTCCTTTTATTGTAAATTCAAGACAATAAGTGGAAAGAAAAACTTAAACCTAGATTTATAACAGGCAAAATTTCCAGAGGATGTAATATGAAAATATATTGAAGAGAAAATTTTCTTTTGCTAAATAACTCTCACTTCACCATGACTATTTTTTAAATGACTCTTGCATTTTTTAAAAATGGGTAAGCAGTGGAAACAGACAATACTGAAAAGTAATTGGCAATTAAAAAAAAAAAAGCTGGTCTATAAAATAACTTCCTGAAACGTTTCTGGAATCAAGAGAAACAGTCAGTAGATGCCATGGACTGAATTGTGTGTCTCCTTGCCTACATCCACCTGCTGAAGCCCCAACCCCTAGGGTGACTGTTATCTGGAGGTAATTAGGAAGTCATTAAGGTTTGTTGTTTAGTTCTTCAGACATGTCGGACTCTTTTGCGAGCCCATGGACTGGAGCCAGGCAGGCTCCTCTGTCCGTGGGATTCTCCAGGCAAGAATGCTGGAGTGGGCTGCCATTCCCTTCTCCAGGGCATCTTCCTGACCCAGGGATCGAACCCGGGTCTCCCTCACTGCAAGCAGATTCTTTACTGGAGGAGCATTTAATTTATGCTAAAATTTTAATTCAAAGATGATATTCCTAAAAGGCAGGCAGTAAAAATTCACTCCAAGTAAACCTTATTAACAGGCATGGATACATTCTGCATGTTAAATGTTTTCTGATCTATGACCAATGGAAAATCTTCCTGAAATTCTAATTTGCCTTATCAAGCTTAAGAGTTGATGGGTTGATGAATGCCTCATCCCTTCTATGTAAGACCACACGTCATGGTCCATTCTCCGGTCATGAGACCACATCAAGTCCACTCAGTAAGCCATTCCCGGGCAGAGAACAGCCTGGGAGCACCTCTCTGAGCAGGGAACACTGCTGGGGAAATTTATACCCAGAAGAGCAGGGAAGAGAGGCCAGTTCATGGGCATGACCCATCGAATATTGTTGCTGATCTCTGAAAGGATCGTGTCTAGAACTCAGGCCATCTTAAACCAAGAAATTTTCCAAAATTACATCAAAAATGTAATTTTCATTAAACTATTAAGTAAGCTAACATCTTAAAGACAAGGAAATATCATAAACACAATGCCCATTTCCTTACATTAACATTCAAAGTGTATCTCATGAAAACATGTGCTGTACTACAGGCCAAGATTAATGTCTTTATAAATATTAAACACATACTTTATATCTGTAATTGCATGTGAATGTATATGTAAAAAAAAAAAAAGAAAAGTAATTGGTTATTATTTGACAAGCAGTTACGGTGGTCTGCTTTGTGGAAAGGCACAGTATTCAGCAGTAGGGGTAAGAGTGAACTTACAGAGAAGAAAGGAATCAACTGTGTTTGCAGAAGTTATGGAGATTACAGGTTGACTGAAAGACAAATAGTTGTATANAGTTCATGGGCATGACCCATCGAATATTGTTGCTGATCTCTGAAAGGATCGTGTCTAGAACTCAGGCCACCTTAAACCAAGAAATTTTCCAAAATTACATCAAAAATGTAATTTTCACTAAACTATTAAGCTAACATCTTAAAGACAAGAAAATATCATAAACACAATGCCCATTTCCTTACATTAACAAAGTGTATCTCATGAAAAACATGCGCTGTACTACAGGCTAAGATTAATGCAATTATTTATAAATATTAAACACATACTTTATATTTGTAATTGCATGTGAATGTATATGTGAAAAATACTAAACATGCATGTATTTGTAGAACAACTATGCCACTCCTGTATTCAATGGTTCTGTTTTTTTAAATGACAAACTCCCTTCTGGAAATGGTATGGCATGTAACCAAATGCCTGAAAATTTAGCTTAAGATGTTTGATCTGAATATTAATTCATAAACAACACTACTAACCAAGAATCCATCGATGAGCAAGACATCTGCATGATTACTTTTGGTAAATGTGGTTTTTCTTCCTTCAAATGACAATGTATCGTTACAATATTCTTGATGTTTTTTGCCCTTAACCTCATCGCAAGCGTGCATGGTAGCTCTGCAGCTACTACTGGTGTCTTCTTGACTTGTTATAACTTACAAAAGTAGAGCTTCCCTGGAGGCTCNTAAATGTGGTTTTTCTTCTTTCAAATGACAATGTATCGTTACAATATTCTTGATGTTTTTTGCCCTTAACCTCATCGCAAGCGTGCATGGTAGCTCTGCAGCTACTACTGGTGTCTTCTTGACTTGTTATAACTTACAAAAGTAGGGCTTCCCTGGAGGCTCAGTGATAAAGAATCTGCCTACCCATGCAGGAGACCCGAGTTCGATCCCCACCCGGGAGGATTCCACATGCTGCGGAGCAGCTAGGCCCGTATTCCACAACTACCCAGCCTGTGCTGCAGAGCCCTGGAGCTGCGACTACTGAGCGCAGGCAGCCCGGAGCCCACTCTCCGCCCCTGGGGGAGCCACGGCAGCGGGAAGCCCGTGCGCCGCAAGTAGCGAGTCGCTCGCGCTGTCCACTAGAGAAAAGTCTGCTCAGCAGTAAAAGCCCAGTACAGCTCCGAATAAATACACTGTAAAAGAATAAAATAGAAAGCTCCCTGGTAAAAAAGCTTGGGGAAATGTCCCCAGTGATCCCGCCAGCCTGGAGGAAGAGGAAGAAACGGAGACTGGTACAACCAGCACATACAGAGGCGCGCTGAGTGCCCTGATGAGCAGTGTAAAGGGAGCGACACCTCCAAGACCCGGTGCAGCCGCCTGGTATCCAGGAAACTAGACGCAGCCACGCGCACAACGTCAGGCCGCTGGCGGCGCTGCATCGCTGCATCGCTCCTGCCCCTGCCTTGTTTACGCTGCCGCCCCGCTCAGCTACCTCTAGCACCCCCCTTCCTCCTCATTAAGGGTGAAGCAATCAGGCAGCAGAGGGTGAGGATGCAAAACCGCAACAGCCGCCATCCCCCTGAGCCACAACTCAGCTCGGGTGGAAAACAGGGAAGCGTAATGGTGCCTTAAGGGAGGGCAGGACTGATGAGAAGGGAGGTGCAACCTGCATACAAATGTAAGCGAGTTAAAAATTCAAGTTCTTACAAAGAAATGGAGTCCACGGAGGAACTGCAGAAACCTGTGACGTAGGTTAATAAGACGACGCGTGCACGCCCAGTCTTGTCTGGCGCTCTGCGACCCCGTGCACTGTAATCCACCAGGCTCCTCGGTCCATGGGAGTCCCCAGGAGTACTGGAGCGGGCTGCCACTTCCTTCCCAGGGGATTTTTCTGACCCAGGGTTCAAACCCGCATCTCCAGCATAGGTAGGTGGATTGTTTACCACTGAGTCACCTGGGAAGTCTATGACACTACAGAGCCAAACAAACCCGTATCCTTATGGAGCAGGTTGCTCATGCTAGACCTCAGAGCTGGGAGAGGAATTTGAAGAACTTCTGTCCTGAAAGCAGTTGTTTTCAGAGAAAGAACTAAGTTTGCCTTTGAGACAGATATTCTCAGAATTAAGAACTATAACCCAATAAATTATTTAGGGGAACAAAGTAAGTATTCACACACTCCAGGGGGAAACTGTGAGGTCATCATTAGCCAAAAACAGATGATTCAAATGAACACGTGTCATTTTTAACATATTAATGATCATTATTTATTGACTCAAGTATTGATGCTACATTTTTCCCAAAGATAATATATTTAGCTTACGAGTTTGTCTGTTTTTCAAATTCATTTTTATTGGAGTTTAGTTGCTTTAAGGGGTTGTGTTAGTTTCTACTGAACAGCAAGGTGAATCGGCTCTAATGTAAATATGTCCTCTTTTTTGGATTTCTTTCCCATTTAGGTCACCACAACTGGCTCAGATGGTAAAGAATCTGCCTGCAGTGCAGGAGAGCTGGTTGGGATGCCTGGGTCGGGAAGATCCCCTGGAGAAGGGCATGGCAACCCACTCCAGTACTCTTGCCTGGAGAGTCCCATGCGCGGAGGAGCCTGGCGGGCTGCAGTCCACAGACAGCCCTGAGCAGAGTAGGTTCCTATTAGTCATCTAATTCATGGACAGCGTATGGGCTGTCAACCCCAGTCTCCCGATTCACATCCTCTCCCCTCAACGAAGCGGGAGGAAGGGGGAGCATGTATCCCTTTACTCGTTTAGTAGTAGTTCTTCATTACGAGCGCCAAGGTGTCTGACTCAATGCTCCCTTCAGCCCACACATCACAGGGACCAGCACACAACAGGCCTTCAGGCATGGTGGCTGGATAAATACAGGAAAGTGAAAGTGAAGTCGCTCAGTCGTGTCCGACTCTTTTCGACCCATGGGCTGTAGCCCACCAAGCTCCTCCATCAATGCGATTCTCCAGGCAAGACTACAGGAGTGGGGTGCCATTTCCTTCTCCAGGGGATCTTCCCAGGGATCGAACCCAGGTCTCCCACATTGCAGGCAGACGCTTTAGGAAGTCCATCAAGCATAAACCACTGGTGCTATGGACATAACTTCTGAAATGGGAAGACAGAACCAGCCCATCAACAGTGCTTGCCATGGAATTATCAACTCCAATTAGAGGCACATTTTCACTATGAAGGATTTTCATATATGTTAAAATATGAAACATGTTAAAAATAGATCTGCTACAGAATTTATCTAAGAGGTTAAACTTGAAGCTATATTTATCTTTCACTGTTTAAGTTCAGAAATAATGATTCATTCTGTTGTACAGTAGCATCTGTTAAAGGTCACTGCCGTTGTTGTCTCACAATAAACCCTTTTATTAGACTCAGAAACCTGTATGAGCTGGTTGCAAAGTGAAAGGGCACTTCGTAATTAAATTCTGACACGCACATTTTTTGTCATATTGAAGGTTTCATGAATCAGGGCAGGTGACAACAGAAGAAATGCATGTAGATGCAAGCACATACCTTCTTTTACCATGATTTCTGAAAACATCACACAGCAGAAGTTATTGTATGATCACATGGATGACTTTATTTCTCAAAATAAAAGTTTCAGAGGCTGAAACTGGGTTGTTTTCTTGTGCAACTCCTGCAGAGTTCCAGTAACAGTCCATGGAATTCTCTAAGCCAGAATACTGGAGTGGGTAGCCTAGCCCTTCTCCAGGGGATCTTCCCAACACAGGGAATGAACGCAGGTCTTTCGCACTGTAGGCAGATTCTTTACCAGCTGAGCCACAAGGGAAGCCAAATATGCCAGGAGAGTGGGTCAGATTCTAGCCTGGCCAATTTGTAAGCTGCAGCATGTCAGTGACCCAGTAAACCTCAGTTTTCGCATCTCTCAAATGCAGGTTAAAAACAAAGCTACTTTTTAAAGAGTTATTTGGGGATTAAATAATGCAATGAACATATAGCAGATGCTGGCATCTTGAATTTGTCCAGTGAGCTTTAGCTGATCCTGGAAACAATGACCACGTCCAGCCACTTGCACTGTGCCAGCGACAGTTCTACACACTCAACAAAGTTGACTCACTGACTCCTCATATCACTCCTTTCAAGTAAATATTTGTGTTATCCCCCATCTACACAGAAGAAACTGGGGCACAGAAAGACTGTGTAACTTGCCCAGACTCAGCTAATAAAACTGGAATCTGGATCTAGGCAATCAAGCTCAAGAATGCAAGCTCTGTATAATTTCACATTAGCCATTCATGTGGCATTGTTAAAATCAGATCTCTCTCTCATATGCAAAAGAAATATACCTGCACTATACATGGTAAGATTCTAAGGCAATTAGAACTGTTACTTATACAAGGGAAATAAAAGAAAGGACTCAATTTTAGAAAAGGTCTCTGTATCTGCCTTTTTCTTGTGAATATCTATCCCGTCATTTTTTATTGTCCTATTTGGTACACATATATTTCCATGTAATTATTCACATACAGTGAACTTAAGATCTTCTTTAAATTTGTATCTGCCATTTGATTGTTTACAAAGGATGTTCTCTGAATGTAATTCAGATTCCTTTCATCTAAGTATCTAGCTCAGCTTGGCACTGAATGTTAAGAAAATTTCTTAGTGCTTTTCTTGATAGCTTAACATGATTTAAACCATGGATTTGCTTTCATAAAGTGAAATGTATAATCAATGACTGCATTGTCAAGAGAGGAAGAAGGACTACGGGAGACAATATATAACCTACTGTGCTTTCACACTTCAATATCTTAAAAAAAAAAAAAAAGAATTGGGATGGAGGCAAACTTGCTCCCTTTTATGCAGCATTATCAAGAAAGAACTGGAAGTGTGAGTGATCTGGGTACTTAGTATATGCTAATGTCTTGTAATTATTATTCAATTTTGGAAACTTTGGGTACTGAGGTCAGGAGGCAATCCTATCAGAGGAATACTTTAACTGAACGGGAAATGAGATTCTGAGAACCCCACTGTATGGTGATAATGGGGTACCACTGAAGTACAGATACAGATATGGTCTCTAAAGTAACCCATATATTAAAGTCACATACTATATTGGCCCAAAACACAGACATAGGAAGAAGACAGACATTAATAATAATTCAGCAAACACTTTTTAAATGATTATGTATCAGACATATTATGTACTGCAGCTGCAGAGGATTAGACCATATTTTCAAAGTTCTTACAAAAAAAAAAATGTAAAAAGAGGCCCGTGCACAGAAAATCAGCATATAACATTAGAGGTACAAGCCAGCAGAAAGTTCCCACAGCTCTCCTCAGAGACTTAAGGGGGTTCTGGAACCAGAAAAAGGTAACCACCCCCCCCCCCCCCCCCCCCCCCCCTCCCACCACCCCACCCCCCCCCCCTCCCCCCCCCCCNCATAATGTCCAGATGCAGTGCCTTGCACCAATTAGCAGCATGCACCGCTCTATCTGAATGCCCTTGCAGACCGCAGCAGATGAAACCGCTGGGTCAGGATTAAAGTGACTGTAGAAAACTCCAGCAGAGGCACGTGATTAGAGCCGAAGCCTTTCTCAGGCAGGAGTCCTCCAGGTAAACACTGCCTGGAACAGGCATCTCGCCACACTGTTAAGACTCTGCCGGAGCTGTCTCTTATACACATCTCCCGAAGGTTTCATGCTAACCTCCTAAGAGTTTGGAGTTTTATCTTGAAGGTTATGGGATGCTGTGTGAGAATTTTAAAGATGGGAAACCTCTTATTCAGATATGAGTTTCAGTACAGTTCTTTTGCCTTTGGGCTACAGCAAGGAAGAATGTGGGTAGGAAGGGAGGATGTTGGCAGCTTGAAGTCTTTTAAGAGTGATCTGCAAAGAACAGTCAAGACAGAACGTGAGGAATGGCAGCATCAGAGGAATGGGCAGAAAGAGGGTGGTTACAGAAATATCCAGGAGGCACAATGAGGACGTGGGGGGTGGCTTAGACACGGAAGATGAAAAAGAAGTCCTGCACAAATGGGTAGAGTCGAGGTTCAGCAGTGAAGGAAATGCGGGGCTCCCCTGGTGGTCCCGAGGCAAGAGTCTGCCTGCCAGCACAGGAACACGGGTAAGATCCCTGGTCTGGGAGGAGCCCATGTGCCCTGGAGCAAGTGAGCCCGGGGAACACAGCTGCTGAGCCTGTGCTCCAGAGCCCGCGGGCCTCAAGTACTCAGCACACATGCTCCAAGTATTGAAGCCCTCCCTGCCTAGAGCCTGTGCTCTGCAGCCCGAGAAGCCACACGTGAGAAGGAAGCCTGCACGCTCTGAGCAAGAGTAGCCCCAGCTCCTCACAACTCGAGCAAGCATGCATGCTGCAACGGGGTCCTGCTGCTAAGTCACTTCAGGCGTGTCCGACTCTGTGCCACCCCACAGACGGCAGCCCACCAGGCTCCCCCGTCCCTGGGATTCTCCAGGCAAGGACACGAGTGAGTTGCCATTTCCTTCTCCAGTGCATGAAAGTGAAAAGTGAAAGTGAAGTCTTTCAGTTGTGTCTGACTCTTAGCGACCCCATGGACTGCAGCCCACCAGGCTCCTCCGCCCACGGGATTTTCCAGGCAAGAGTACTGGAGTGGGGTGCCACCGCCTTCTCCCACAACGGAGTCCTAGCACAGCCAAAAACAAATAAATAAGAAGACTAAAAAGAAGCAAGGGAAAGGAAGCCAACTAGGGGAAGGTTGGTGTGAGGAGGAGAAAAGATTAGTTCCGTCTGTGAACATCTGAGTTTGAAGAATCCACCAGACCCCCAATAAAAGTGCTCAGCCAGAGCAGAATCCTGGGAGGTGGCTTTGTGGGGGCAGTGAGTCCACCATCACCCCCGTTCACTGGCATTTGATTAAAAGCAACTTTCCTTTCTAACAACAATGACAACAACAAAGCCCAGCCAGTATATAACTGGATATATGGATCTGGAGCTCAGTTCAGTTCAGTCGCTCAATCGTGTCCGACTCTTTGCGACCCCATGAATCGCAGCACGCCAGGCCTCCCTGTCCCTCACCATCTCCCGGAGTTCACTCAGACTCACGTCCATCGAGTCCGTGATGCCATCCAGCCATCTCATCCTTGGTCGTCCCCTTCTCCTCCTGCCCCCAATCCCTCCCAGCATCAAAGTCTTTTCCAATGAGTCAACTCTTCGCATGAGGTGGCCAAAGTACAGGAGTTTCAGCTTTAGCATCATTCCTTCTAAAGAAATCCCAGGGCTGATCTCCTTGCAGTCCAAGGGACTCTCAAGAGTCTTCTCCAACACCACAGTTCAAACACATCAGTAGAGGAGTGCAAACTTGACAGCAAGATTTGGAAGTCATTGATTCATTGAAGCTGTGACTGCAGCCAAGAGACCAGATAAGTTTACACAGGGTAGATGCGCAGCGTGAGAAGTTATGTCACAGGACAAAGAAGCCCACAGGCCAGTCGTATTTAAAGGACAGACAGGAAAGAAGGGGCTGAGAAACTTTAATGAACCAACAGAACAAGAAATCAGAAGGAAACCCAACGCGTAAGTTGCCAAGAAGCTGCTTCCCGCTTGACTTCCCGGAACAAAGGGGTAATCAGTCAACAATGGTGGATCCCATGGCGTGTTCAGTGACACAAAGAATCAAATCGTCTTCTCGAAGAGGACTGGACACACGGAGAATGAGCCTTGTGTGGACGGTCTTGCTCTTCGTAAACAGAGTAGCTCCAAAGAATGCCCTTCTTTCTCCCAGACGGTGGACCCAGCCTGGGTCTCACTGCGCAAAAGACCGCACAGAGGAGCACGCGCCGGGAGCAGGGCACCCCCAGCGCCAGGGTCAGAACCAGAGAAAGGCGAGAATGCCCGCCCTTGTCTTCAGCAAGCGACGGACGATGGTCCAGTGATGGTCAACAAAACGTACGGGACGTGATGAGACGGGGCTTTCCCAAGAGACTTCCCTCTGTGCCGAGGAGAAGGCGCGCGTGTGAGTCCCTCCTTGATGCGCCTTCCCACTCTGGCCTTGGAACCCTGTCCTTTAGCCTGACTTGCAGGGGCCGACAGAGCCTCCAGACTGAAGGAAACCGGGTCCTAGAGGACATTACTGAATGCCTGAAACAGACTAAAAAAGTCTAAAACAGACCAGACACGAAAGAGAATCAGACCCAACTTGGCCACCGAACAATAAAGACTGAAAATCACTCTGGACTTGTTACCTGAGAAAATCATCAACCCACAGTGTAAGTCAATGCAGTCAGATATTCTGTGAATTATAGCCGAGAGCATCCTAACTGATATACCCTATACACTCAAGGGCTTAGATGATGTTATTTAGACATAAATGGAATAAATCTCCTTTCTCTGAACAGGAATGATGTAAAGCTACCTTTGAAAAAAATTATTGTGTAAAAAACTGTCCAACAAGTATGATCTTTTACTATATTTTCCTACTACAATGGAAATGCCTGTTTTGACAAAGGAAGCTGAAGCCCACAGCCTGGAGTACCCATCACGCCTGAAGAAACTTGAGATGAACGGTTCCAGAAAGTCTGGGAAAGAGCTGGGGCGCAAGTCAACAAGTAAATAAGCTCTACTCCGTATCTGTGCTTGAGTTTCAACACAGGAGACCACCGTCGTGTCAGGAGAATGGATTAAGATGTGTAAATAAACCCCTCACCCCGCACACACCCCCTCCGGTGTCCCAGCCGAGGTCGGAAGCCAGGTTTTTGTGTTTTCATAATGTCCAGATGCAGTGCCTTGCACCAATTAGCAGCATGCACCGCTCTATCTGAATGCCCTTGCAGACCGCAGCAGATGAAACCGCTGGGTCAGGATTAAAGTGACTGTAGAAAACTCCAGCAGAGGCACGTGATTAGAGCCGAAGCCTTTCTCAGGCAGGAGTCCTCCAGGTAAACACTGCCTGGAACAGGCATCTCGCCACACTGTTAAGACTCTGCCGGAGCAATGGGAGGAGTCTGCCCTTTGCAAGGGTGCCTAGGGGTGTTGCTTTTCATTCCCCCAAATTCCCTTTATTTCTTTGATCTACAAGATTAGCAAAGAGTGACCTGTGGGTGCACAAAGAGTTGGTAGATATTGGTGATACTTATCTCAGCAAATGAGTGATACTGACCTTTATCTCAGTAAACAAGAAAGTTCTCATCGAAGCTGGAGCTTTTTTTCCATATTAAAGATACAGACTTAACCCGAATATATTCTTGTGATGACTGATGTGAATTTTCTAAAGCAGCAAGGATGGTGTAGGACAGAGTCCCCTGAGTGTTCTAAGTCACAGAGAACCCTCCCTTGCTCTCCTTTGACCCCAACATAATCCAGCTCTCAAAGTTCCTAGGTAAATATTGTCTCCTTAAAATCTCCCCAGTGACCTAAGCCAAGTCACCAAGTTCTTCCTGAGTGTCTCAGATAATGAATCGATTATACGGAAATTTTCCTTTTGTTTGGGAATTATGTTTCCACTTGGTTCCGGGGACTCATAAAGTGCCACAGTAACCGCTGGGCTCTCGGGACAAGGACGAGGCTCTGCACAGGAGACAGCAACGTGATTACGGTGCGTGGACACACAGGCGTTACAGACAGACCCTCTGGATGCTGGCAAGTAACAGCCACCGTGTTCTTCTTCCAAATAAGACGTTCCCTGTTGGCTCTGATTGTAAGAAATATGCTGTGTGTGTCTCGAATCACAGGTATTGTTACCTGCTTAGCCAAAGTGTTTGTAAAATGAATAAAAAGATTCCTCTGTGGTGAATGTGTTTCTGGATTCTGAGGGAAAAGGGAGCCCTTTTGACAAATGTGGGACTTCATAACTCTAAGCTGAATACAATACTTTTCCAAGGGCACAGATGACAATTCTGCATCAATCCACAGGCAGAGTTGAAAGCTGATGATTATTAATTTTTAATAAAGCCTAATCAGAGAATTAGCAGTGTTGGGGCTCAGGGCAGGCTGCCCCCAAATACACCAAGGTAGCATATTGTTTATTTTTAATTAAAGCTCCTGAAGTAACAGCCACACAAGAAGGACACGCTGACTCTTGTTTGTCTCCCTGAAAGCAGGAGGCAAATCTCCCACGGGAAAGGCACCCTCCCTGTATCAAGAGGGTAGAAGGCATCCTTAATACAGGCACAGAAAACCTAGTGTCCCAAAGACTGTATAAACAAATCTTGGTACTTCTTCACTGATTTATTACCCCAAGCCCTAACTTCTTTGTCTTATCAGCTCTTCATATATATATGTTTATATATATATATTTTTTCCTAAAAGGTAAAAGCTGCCTGCTTTGGTCACTTCTCCAAGCCCCATCACTTTGGGTTTCCCAAACACACAAAATAAAAATTTGATTTTCTCCTGTTAAACTGGCTTGTGTCAGTTTAAAAATTGTTAGATCAGCCAGAAAAAGCTAAGATGGATAGAGAAAATTTTTTCTCCCCAACGGCAGTATTGATGTTGTACAATTTCAAGGAAACCAAGACACTACCACTTCAAAGGCGATCTCTGTGAATCAGTAGCGAGAACAACAAAGGTTCAAAGCATCCTTTGATGTCAGATGCCAGAAAATTCCAAGATCCTCCAAATTTTCAATGAAAACCAATTCTTCATCCGATGGGAGCAACTTTTCAAGTTCCCCTCATCCAGGTCACCGGGTCAAGAAAAGTCTTCCTTCATGTGGCTTTGAAACTTTATGTTTAAATCTCCTGATTCAACTATCTT
Source organism: Oreotragus oreotragus (assembly GCA_006410675.1). Lineage (NCBI taxonomy): Eukaryota > Metazoa > Chordata > Mammalia > Artiodactyla > Bovidae > Oreotragus > Oreotragus oreotragus. Next base: position 241,846 of record SJYX01024820.1, read on the forward strand.
GACAACATCTTTGACTAGAAATTTCTTGAGACTGTATTAGAATAACCGAGGTGCTGTCTGCTTTTCATTAAGGACTGATTGACTGGAGATATTCTGTTTGTAATTCCTTTTTTGAATGTGGGCATACTGACTTGCTGGTAGTCAATCCCTGTTAGGCAGCCTCTAACAGAATGGAGAAGGAAATGGCACCCCACTCCAGTGTTCTTGCCTGGGGAGTCCCAGGGACGGGGGAGCCTGGTGGGCTGCCACCTATGGGGTCAGCAGCAGCAACGGAATGGCACAGATGGTGCGGTACTGAAAGTCTTTCTGTCTTTCACTTAGGTGTTGCTAAAATCACCACCTATATCACTACTTAACTTGGGATAAAGTAGTGTTTGCAGAAGATTCCTTTTTAAATACAAATATATGACCTTAGGCTGCAGTGTTTTGACCCACTAGTTGTCACTAAAACCTTGCTCATTCCATGAGCAAAAAGGAGAGTCCTGAGAAGGATGACAGACATGTTTGGAGGCGGGACGAAGCCAGGGAGGCAAAGTAGAGCATGCGCAGGCTGTAATGACGGATGCTCAGGCCTGAATCACGTTCCACTGAATTCCTAGGCTGAAGCCCTACTCCTCAGCGTGACTGTCTGGAGATGGGGCATTTGGGGGATAATTAAGATTAAATATAGAGTACATCATGCAAAATGCTGGGTTGGATGAAGCACAAGCTGGAATCAAGATTGCCAGGAGAAACATCAATAACCTCCGATATGCAGATGAGACCACCCTTCTAGCAGAAAGTGAAGAGGAGCTAAAAAGCCACTTGATGAAAGTGAAAGAGGAGAGTGAAAAAGTTGGCTTAAAGCTCAACATTCAGAAAACTAAGATCATGGCATCCAGTCCCATCACGTCATGGCAAATAGATGGGAAACAGTGAGAGAATTTATTTTGGGGGGCTTCAAAATTACTGCAGATGGTGACTGTAGCCATGAAATTAAAAGACCCTTGCTCCTTGGAAGAAAAGTTATGACCAACCTAGACAGCATATTAAAAAGCAGAGACATTACTTTGCCAACAAAGGTCTGTCTAGTCAAGGCTATGGTTTTTCCAGGAGTCACGTATGGATATGAGAGTTGGACTATAAAGAAAGCTGAGCACTGAAGAATTGATGCTTTTGAACTGTGGTGTTGGAGAAGACTCTTGAGAGTCCCTTGGCCTGCAAGAAGATCCAACCAGTTCATCCTAAAGGAAATCAGTCCTGAATATTCAGTGGAAGGACTGATGTTGAAGCTGAAACTTCAATACTTTAGCCACCTGATGCAAAGAACTGACTAATTGGAAAAGACCCTGATGCTGGGAAAGATTGAAGGTGGGAGGAGAAGGGGACAACAGAAGATGAGATGGTTGGATGGCATCACCGACTTGATGGATGTGAGTTTGAGCAAGCTCTGGGAGTTGGTGATGGACAGGGAGGCCTGGCGTGCTGCAGTCCATGGGGTCACAAAGAGTTGGACATGACTGAGCAACCGAACTGAAGATTAACTGAGGTCCTAATGGTGAGGCCCTAATATAATCGGACTGGCTCTTATGAGAAGAGGAAAAGATGCCAGAGTGCTTGCTCACTTACTTGCTTGTACGTGCTCTCTCTTTCTCTTCCAGGAAAGGGAGATGTGAGGAAAGGCCACGTGAGAACACAGGGAGAATGTGGCCATGTGCAAGCCAGGAAGAGTTCCCACTAGAAAGCAGCCTGCAGCACCTGGATCCCGGATCAGCAGCATCCAGAACTGTGAGAAAAGGAACAGCTGCTGTCCAAAGCACTCAGCCTGTGGCATCTTGTTAAGGCAAGCAGACTAATCCAATGGGAAACCCTGGGAACCCAGAAAAAACAAACACGCCTCTAGCTTCCGAGAACAGGAAATGGAAAAGATAGAGAAAGGCCGAGACACGGGGTGACCAATCGAGAAAAAGGCAAAGTTTCCCAATGTTAGACCTCGGCTTTAGTGACAGACGAACCAATAGCTGTATTCTTAGGTTGAAAGGTACACTCTGTGTAAATCACAGATACTTAGAACCTTTCACATTTCAGGTCAATATGCTATTTCAAAATGAATTTAACAGTATCTACATAATAAGAAAAAAATTCCAAAGGGATTTTAGCCCAAATATTTGGACAAAATTCTAAAAGTAGGGGCACCAAGTTCTAGATAAAATTAATTACCAGTGGCACTTAAAACTAATTTTATCCAACGGGGAAGATACAAAAGTTGTTTCTATTCTGCAGTGCCACAAATTCATAGCTTATCAGAGCTTGAGGAAAACCGAGATCGGCTCAACCCTCTCATTTACGATGTTTATACACTTGTTAGATTTTAACTTGCTAAAATAATGCTTTAAGATCACTGTAGGATGATTTTTGTTTACTTAAGTATTAAGATATTAGAGTACACTCAGAAGGGTGAACTTGATCGTTCAAAATGACTGACTTTNAAGGACAGAAATGATATGGACCTAGGAGAAGCAGAAGATATTAAGAAGAGTTGGCAAGAACACACAGAAATATACAAGAAAGATGTTCATGACGCAGATAACCATGATGGTGTGATCACTCACCTATACCAGACATCCTGGAATGTGAAGTCAAGAGGGCCTTAGGAAGCATCACTATGAACCAAGCTAGTGGAGGTCACTGCTTAGTTTCCTAACTGATCTGCACTTCCTCTCATGTCCTCACCATCAGTCAGATTCCTTTCTTTTAAACACAAACTGAACTTTCCAAAGGTTTCTCAACACAGTCAGAATAAAATTCAAACCTCTTAACCTAACTGGGAGAGGAGTTTGGGATATTTTTAAGCTCGGAGTAGAAATAATCAATAACAGGATATATTACTTACCTCTTTTGTTCTTAGGGTGTATCTTGGATAAAATGAAGTTTGTTCCAGAGAACAGACCCTATCTTGTATGAAATATTGTCTAGAATCATAAAATGCCCATATTTATTTCTCCTTTTGTTATTCCACAGTCTTTATTCAATGCTTGTTTAAGCACTGTAGATTCAGCTCTAAGATATAAATGGAAAGACCCTTTTTTTACACTTGATTTTGGAAGACTCAAAGTTACCCACCCATGAGTTCAGCATAATGAGATGATTGNTGTCTAGAATCATAAAATGCCCATATTTATTTCTCCTTTTGTTATTCCACAGTCTTTATTCAATGCTTGTTTAAGCACTGTAGATTCAGCTCTAAGATATAAATGGAAAGACCCTTTTTTTACACTTGATTTTGGAAGACTCAAAGTTACCCACCCATGAGTTCAGCATAATGAGATGATTGGTAATTTACAAGAAACTCAACCTCATAAAACCTGTTTATCCAAGAGAATCAGAGCTATACACTCTAACCACTGTTAACTGGTTTTAGTGCAAATACTAGCAACTTAGTATACAGCTAAGGAAAGAAGAAAGTGTTTTGTCGAGTGAATACTGAAATTACGGACAATTTAAAAGCATGGGAACAACATCAGTTAGAAAGCCAGAGCACATGAGATTAATCAAAGGTGTTTGTGGACCAACTGACAGCAGAGGGAAGCCTAATGAACTTCGCCTCAGTGGATATTCCCTACCAGTTAAAATGTGAGTCCTTAGGGGACCTCAAAAAAACACAGTTCAGGCCTTTTTCCCCTTCTTCCTGTCAAGTGACTAGAAAATATGAGACTGAATATT
>SJYX01024820.1:267942-312483 GCA_006410675.1 Oreotragus oreotragus
ATTAAAAAGCAGAGACATTACTTTGCCAAAAAGGTCCATCTAGTCGAGGCTATGGCTTTTCCAATAGTCATGTATGGATGTGAGAGTTGAACTATAAAGAAAGCTAAGCACTGAAGAATTGATGCTTTTGAACTGTGGTGTTGGAGAAGACTCTTGAGAGGCCCTTGGACTGGAAGGAGATCCAACCAGTCCATTCTGAAGGAGATCAGCCCTGGGTGTTCACTGGAAGGACTGATGTGGAGGTTGAAACTCTAATACTTTGGCTACCTGATGCAGAGAGCTGACTCATTTGAAAATTCCCTGATGCTGGGAAAGATTGAGGGCAGAAGGATAAGGGGACGACAGAGGATGAGATGGTTGGATGGCATCACCAACACAATGGACATGGGTTGGGTGGACTCTGGGAGCTGGTGATGGACAGGGAGGCCTGGTGTGCTATGGTTCATGGTGTTGCAAAGAGTCAGATATGACTAAGTGACTGAACTGAAGACTTTAATAGGACTCAGTAAGTGTCAATATTCAGTATAAGTGATTTACATATATTGGCTCATCTAGTTTTTGTAACAATTAGGAACGAATTCTAGAAGATGAAATAACTGTATATAAAACTGGAAATCAGATTTTTGACTTGGAAGATAAATTTGAGGTGAGCAAGACCAACGTCTCAAGTAATATTTTATAATCTTTTTTTTTTCAGGAAGGCAGGAAATTAAATTGTTCCTTGACTTGATTCACACACAACTGTAGCATTCTAGCTCTTGAATTAGGCTAAGAATCCAAGGAAAAACTTGAGAGAGGATTAGAAGAGGCTCCATTATGGCATTATTTTATGCTTTTATGTTGTATCTTAAAAACCCTAGTTAGGGATCATCAGCTTCAGCTAATGTCTTGCCTTGCAAAGTATAATTTTGAACTCAAGAGGAGTAAATGGAATAATCTCACCTTTAGTAAGTGAGAAATACAAATTTTGTACTGGTATAGCTGGTGAGCAGTAGCCTGGCTTTATCAACACACTGCGTTTTATGTATGCATACCTGATTAGCAGAGTGCAGGAGGGACATTTTGGCTCTGAGATAGCAGGAAGATCAGATGAGACTGATCGAGATTGTTGTAGCAGCTCCATCTCCATGCCCCTTTCTGTGCTCTGCTAGTCAGGTATGCAGACATAAAACGCAGAGTATAGATAAACCCAGGCTACCGCTCACCAGCTATACTAGCACCCGTCTCACTTACTAAAGGTGAGATTATCCCGTTTATTCCTCTTGAGTTCAAAATTATACAAGGGCAAGACATCCATTTCCATGTCTTTAAATGGATGAGTCACTATCCAGGGACCACAGGCTTGATCCAGGGATGAAGCCTGACGGACGGCGTTCTTCCCGAGCCTTGGAGAGAGGACCGCAGCGTGCTCGGGGCTTGACTTCTCCGGGACACTGTGTCGCGCTGTCTCTTCGGAGGTTGGTCTTGCTCACCGCAAATTCATCTTCAATTTAAAAATCCAATTGCTAGCCTGATACCCAGGTATTTCATTTTTTAGATTTGTACTTGATTATTACAAGGACTAAAGTGAGTTAATGTATGTAACTCGCTTAGAATGAATATTGATAGGTCTTGAGTCCTACGAGAGTATTAGCTGCTGTTCCTCCTTCCTGGGGAAACGCGTGTGACAGATGCTGGCAGCTCGGGCAGGGGACGTGCCCTCCGCGTGTGAATAAGCACAGGTTTCCCCTGTGACGAGCCTGCCCTGGTTCGGCCTGGATGGCGGAATGTCCTGGGCACTGAGTCATGCTTTCCCTCCCCTCTGTGTGCCGCCCAGGAAGCAGCAAGAAGGATCTGATGCTGGGGTGGGGATTCCTTTCCTTAAGGAAAGAGATCTCCAAGAAAAGGGCTGTGCGCGGCCATCACCCTGTCCTCAGAGAGCTTATGCGTAGAGCCAGGGGTTTCTTTTCTGAGACACTAGAAAGAAAATTTACAGGCCCATTACCCTTATGACTACTGATGCAAAATATTTACAAACCAAGTTTAACAATATACAGAAAACACAGTTACAGAGGGTAGGATTTATCTTAAAAATAAGGAGATTTTAATGACTGTTAGTTTAATTTACGACATTAACAGAATAAAGTTGCAAAACCCAGATGGTTTTTCAATAGATGAAGAAAAATGTGATAAAATTAAATAATTATTTATGACTCAGTATCCTAGAAAACTGGAAATTGAAATAAACTTCTAAAGCCAAACTGTTGTTAAAGCATTAGAAACAATTGCCTTAAAAGAAAAAAACAAAAAGGAAAAAATGCCTACTTCTACCCCATGTATTCAAAATTATTCCTGCAGTTTTAGCCAATATATATGATTCAAGAAACAGCAGGAAGAAATATTAAGTATTGTTTAAACAGTGGTAAAATAATTTGTTATTTATAGATGATATAGTTGCCTATAACTTTTCGTGTTTTAGCATTTTACAACTTAAAGATCAAAACACTCACTGAGAACAATATATTGATCATAACTAAACTAAGATTCAGGAAAAGGCTACATTAGACCGTAAAAACAAAAGCTCTAGAAGGTCCATTGTAGCAATTATGCAATTTAAGCTTTTCAATGTTTCTTCATTTTTCTTTAAGGAAGTCTTGTGAGTTACTATACAGAATTTTTATACCCTCCTCTAAGTTATCTATGTATAGACAATAGACCACAGAACTTAGATGCCCATGAATTAGGCTCTTAATAAAATTTTGATTTTTTATATTTTCCTTTCTGAAGTTTTATCATATCTACTGTTATTAACAATGTCTGAGAATAATGATCTAGGAATGCAAGTGAACCTGGCCACTCTGATTTTATGCCTCTTTGATATGCCCATGCCTATTAAATTACAGAACCCTACACAATAGGCTTTTGACCTTAAAAAGTTCCATAACGTCCTACTTGCTGAGCTTAGGAAACCTATATTATGACAAAGTCTTTGCATTTAAGTATTCAGATACAGTTCTCAAAAAAAAAAAAACTTTCAAAAAAAAAATCTATATACTCATTACCTATGTCCCAATTTTTCACTGACCTGAAAATCCTCAGTGACGGAGAATTCTATGGTCATTGGTCTAAGAATCAGAAAAATCAAGGATTTAAAAGGAATTGAGGTGGTTTTTGTCAAGAAGAAACACTGGAAAATGTTTGGGATATACTGTTTTTATTAAAATTGACAGTGTAAAACAGAAAATGTGGATTCACTGTTCTGTAAAGCAGAAATGAACACAACGCTGTGAATTAACTCTACATTCCAATAAAAGTTAATAAAAAATACAGGTCTTGAAAAATACTTCGTGACGAGGCATTTGTATTACTAATACACACTCATTGTTTTATCATGCACAGTCACTGACATTTGGTTCAAATCTGCACAGCTGATGAAAAATTCACTTAGGTAATGGATATTCATGTGATGTCTATCGTAGGGCAAACATTGCACTGGTGTGGTGGGGTCTGCAAAAGCGTGTCACACAAACAGCCCTCAAAGAAACCCGTCAGGAGGAGCCACAGGAACAAGAGGTGTCACTAGAGTGAGGCAAACCCAGGAAGAGGAAGGGGGCAGGAGCCACGTCTGGGATGAAAGAACAAAGGCCCAAAGACAGACTTGATCCAAAGGCCCCGAGTACCCGCTGAGCGTCGTATATAATAAAATTTCCATTCTGTAAGAAAAAAACCTGTAAATATTTTGGCACGCTTATTTTACTCCTGACTTTTCCCTATGCAAAAATTAATAGAGACATCTTTGAAAGCTATGTAGGTTGTTTTTTAAATGATGGAACTATAAAACACATCCTCTTGCTAATATTTTTATCACTAGTATTTTTCATGTTAGAACATTTATTTAACAGGTATTTATTAAGTACCTTCACTGTCTAGACAGGGAGGCTACCGTATACACAAGACAAATCTCTGCCTTCATGGAGATTATGTTTTGATCAACCCAGACTTGATTAAAAGAAAAAAAAGTAAACTAATGAGTGGTCATGATTAGGAAGCCAGTAGGTGCCATAAGGTAATTAAACAGGTACAGCCCAGAAAACGACCCAACACATGGGAGTGGGACCACTTTACACAGGGGATCAAGGCAGGCGTCCCTGGGCAAGTGATGCTCAGGAACTGACATATGGAGACGGCAGCCCACTCTGGCACCCTTGCCTGCCAAATCTCACGGACGGAGGAGCCTGTCAGACGAGAGTCAGACGTGGCTGAGCGACCAAACAGGGACGACAGTGAACCGCGAGGAGGAGCCGGTCAGCGGAGATCTGAGGGCGAGCATTCCAGGAACCGAGCACCGCAAGGACCAAAGGCCGAGCAGCAAACCTGCTCCTGCCGCCAAGCGTGGCGGACGAGGCGTGCCAGACGCTGGCGGGGAGGGGAGCCGGCCGCCCTCCTCGGGACTCCCCCGCTCTGGTACCTTGGTTTTCCAGGCACCGCTTTCCATTTTTTTTTCTTTTAACCTGTATGCTGGTTCTGTGATCATGTCCTGATTTGTCACATTGTATCCTAGGCTCTACTTTGCAAGCCGAGTTTAATGACAATCCCCAGTCACAGCATTTTAATTTGCAACACGGATAGACATCATTAAGTCATTATTTTTCAACTATGAATTCAGATACAGAGCATGCAATAAAATTTACACTTTTGAATTCTGAATTTTTAGAATAGAAATTCACTGGTAGAGACTACTCTGGACAGAATACCTTAAGGATCTCTGAATTTGCACAGTTCATGTTGTAATCTTGCTTCTGTCTTTTCAGATTACTGAGCCCTGAAGAATTCGGGAGAACATTAGAAATGAAACAACCTTCACAGCACAACAGGCTGGAAATCCAGTCTACATCCCGGTGTCTGAGGATTATGTTGTTACTGAATCTTAGACTTCTGATCAGGATTCAAACACACTGTTTCAATGCAAAGCAAGCTGGTGGTTAATAAGTATTGTTTAGTCTACTATCCCAGTTCTTATGTCAATAACTTTGGTTGAGACAGTAAGAGTATAAAAATTAAGTTAAACTTTTATGCATTAAGACCCTGTACGTCTGCCCATCAGTTCAGTTCAGTAGTTCAGCTGTGTCCGACTCTTTGCCACCCCATGGACTGCAGCACGCCAGGCCTCCCTGTCCATCACCAACTCCCGGAGCTTGCTCAAACTCATGTCCATTGAGTCCAGTGATGCTATCCAACCATCTCATCCTCTGTCATCCCCTTCTCTTCCCGCCTTCAATCTTTCCCAGCATGAGGGTCTTTTCCAGTGAGTCAGTTCTTTGCATCAGATGGTCAAAGTATTGGAATTTCAGCTTCAACATCAGTCCCTCCAATGAATATTCAGGACTGATTTCCTTTAGGATGGACTGGTTGGATCTCCCTGCAGTCCAAGCCACACCTCTTACCAAGAAGGTAGAGAATGAAGTGTCTACTGCAAACACAACCAGAGGGAAGGCAAGCAGGAACACAAACCCAAAACCTGTGCTGTACCGCCACCTACTGGAAAACAGAAGAAAGGCCTCTGATGTCCAGCCTATCGGGGCTTCTGCACCCACCGACGGGGCACGCCAAGAGCCCTGAAGAACCTCAGCAACGCTCCCGCAAAGGACAACGACGAGTCTCCAGAAACCAAACTTGAAGCATGGAATATGGTGAGCTACTTGACAGAGAATGCAAAAATAGCCATCAGGAAGCAATTCAATGAGCTACAAGAAAACTCAGGGAGGCAGCTTAATGAGCTCGGGAGCAAACCTGATGAATACAAGGAATACCTTGCCAAAGAGAAAGAAGTTCTAAGAAAGAAGCAAACAGAAATTCCGGAGCTGAAGAACTCGGTAAATGAGATGGGAAATGCATTAGGAAGCACTGGAAATGGAGTGGTCCATAAGGGTAATGGGTATTCCAAAAGAAGAAGAGTGAGAGAAGGAAGCAGAGAATTTAAAGAAATCATAGCTGAGAATTACCCGAACCTGGGGAAGAAACTGAACATATAAGTCCATGGAGCTAAAAGAACAGCTAATTACCTCAATTCAAGAAGACCTTCTGCAACACACATATTAAAATGCTCAAAAGTCAATGACAAAGAAATCTGAAAGGCATCCTGGGAAAAGGTCAGTCATCTACAAAGGAAGCCCATTAGGCTATCAGCAGATTTCTCACCTGAAACTCTACAGGCCAGGAGGATGTGCAATGACATTCTGAAAATACTGAAAGATAAGCACTGTCACCCAGGGATACCCTATCCAGCAAAGTTGTCACTCAGATACAAAGGCGAATCAGACTTTCCCGGACGAGCAAAAGCTGAGCCATCACATGAACACCAGGCCTGCCTCACAAGGGAGGCAGAGGAGCTCTTCTATCGTAAACAGAAGGGCAAAAGCAGGCAAAACTTTGAGACAAAGCAGATACACACCCCACACACAGGAATACGGCTTCATCATAAAGATGATTAAATCTTGCCATTTGCAGCAACATGGGTAGAACTTGGTGTTATGCTGTAAGTCAGAGACAAACACCGTATGATTTTACTCATATGTAGAATATAGGAGAGAAACAACAAACCAAAATAAATGGACAAACCAAACCAAATACACAGAGAACAGAGTAGGGGTTACCAGAGGAGAAAGGGCGAAGGGGTCAACTGTATGGCGACGGAGACCAAGGCTGGGGGGTGAGCAGCCTTCTACACCAGAGAAGCAGAAATAAAACGCTGCGCACATGGACTTACGCAATGTTGCAAATCAATATTACCTCGATAAAAAAAGGAAAAAACAAGATGTACTGGAAACTCAGTGTCCTCTAAAGGCTGCTGACTCAACACTGTTCAAATCCATGACTGAGATTAATGCCAAAAAGAACCATTTCATGAGGAGCTAGAATTTAAAATATAACTTGAATAGTAGGATGAGACATCATTTTATACCTGACAAGTCTGTATTAGAGTAACTGTCCTGAAAATAAAACAGCAACATTAAGATGCTGCGTAGTACCCCTAGCTGTTTTCCTCCAGCTCTGTCTATGAGCTTTCCTCCCTAACATTCCTTTCCCTGTTGGCAGGTTTTTTTCTCGTGAAATCTGCTGCTATGCCATGATATCATGTATCAATTTGTTCCTAGTTTGCAAATGATCTGTATTCTTGGCCAGGAGAGCTATCTTAAATAGCTACACATACGCAGGACAGCCGATGTCTTTAGATGGGTAGGACGATGGAAGGCCAGCGGTGCCGTTCACAGTACATACAAAGCTTTATGCGTTGCTACTGAAGGAGAGAAGACAGTGTGCTGTAATTTCACATAAATTCAAACGGTACCTTTTTGATTTTTCAACAACTCATAGAAATGAAACAACTAGAAAATGGAAGATTTTAAAATGATGCTCATGAGTGCTTCTAAATTTTTAATGAGACTCGGGATAATTTTTCAGAATCTTTAATAGTTCTCAACTACATTTCACTCTCCTTAATGTATTTTCATGTTTCTCAATAACTAGTACATAGAAAAAAAACAGGACAGATGTTATTTGAAGAGAGAGAAAGAAAGGAGAAAATAACAGATCTGATTTCTATACTTTCCCATCTATTCATACAAAAGTATTGTCATACCGAGTGAAGTCAGACAGAGAAGGAGAAATGCTGGGAGGGATTGGGGGCAGGAGGAGAAGGGGACGACCGAGGATGAGATGGCTGGATGGCATCACGGACTCGATGGACGTGAGTCTGAGTGAACTCCGGGAGTTGGTGATGGACAGGGAGGCCTAGCGTGCTGCGATTCATGGGGTCGCAAAGAGTCGGACACGACTGAGTGAACTGAATCCCTTATAAGAATCTAAAAAGACATGACGCAGAGAATTTATTTACAAAACACAGACTCACAGACTTCGAGCAAAACTCATGGTTCCCAGGAGGGAAGAATGGGGGAAGGGGTAGTCAGGGAGTTTGGGAGGAACACGTACACACTGCTGTATTTAAAGTGGATAAGCAACAAGGTCTCACTGTTTGGCACAGCGAACTCCGTGTTATGTGGCAGCCTGGATGGGAGGGGTTTGGGGGAGAATGGGCGCGTGTACACGCACGGCTGAGTCCCTTTGCCGTCCACCCGAGGTGATCACAGCATTGTTAGTCAGCTATACACTCCAATAGAAAATAAAGAAGTTTAAAAGAGTAAGACATTAATATTAAATGAGTGGAATCTGTAGTTTTTTAATTCAAATTACAGTCTCTGCAATAGATAAGATTTTTTAAAGGCTATCCTGAATCCAAAATCAACTTTAAGTGACATTTATAAAAGGAATTTTAACTAATACTCTACCTTTCAATTTTGTTAATTTAAATGGGTACCTGCCCTCTCTGGCTGCTTATTTATGCTTATTCAACCACCCATTCATCCGTTCATTCAACAGTAAGCTTCAGGCACAGTCCAGCTCCAGTTGTTATCTTTAGGAGACTGTCTGGTAGGAAGAAGCACATTACCATGTTTGTGGAAAAGCAATGGGCTATGTAGTCAGAACACAGACTGGAATTCCAGCTCAGTCACATACTATCTGCAGATCCTAGACTCTCACCTGGGGCCTATATTCACCCCTCTAGGAAGCATTTGAGAAAAAAAAAAACTTAATAAAAGTGGTTTTGATTAAACTCGGACATTTACTGCCCAGGGACCAGAGCTTCTAACCAGCTGCAATATCGTCAAAATGAAGACTTGTTCTGCCTAAAATGTCAATCATTTCCCTCAAGAGAATAAGAAACATACCATCTTCATCAGTAACAGGATAATAAAAACAATGCCTACTTTATGGTAGGGACTGTTGGGAGAAATAAAAGATAATGTTATTGGATACATGAATGAATTTGAAAATAGTACCAAATTAGAACATTTAGATAATAAATTTAAGTGATATAATTATTATTCAGTACTAAGTACACTGGATTCTGAGGGAACAAGCCCCACTTGGCTAGCCCTGATCACAGTAGCATAGAGCAAGACAGGCTTCCCTGGTGGCTCAGCGGTAAAGAATTCACCTGTCAATGCAGGAGAGAGAGGAGTTTGATCCCTGGGTCGGGAAGATCCCCTGGAGAAGGAATGGCAACCCACTCCAGTACCCTTGCCTGGAGAATCCTATGCACGAAAGACCCTGGCGGTCTAGTGTCCGTGGGGTCGCAAAAGACCAGGACAGGACTTAGCGACTGAACAACGTCAAGAGCAAGGCATGTGTATAGGTGGTTGGGAAGGGGAGTGAGACAAGGGGAATTATGTTTAATTACGTATAATGGATGATTATATAGTACATACACACTATGACAGTAAGGAGCCCGGGCCCTGCAGGATCGAGTAACGGGGCTCGTTTCACAGGCGGTGGGGCTGGATGACTGTGTGGTCCCGGCCCTCTAGACCATCCTTCGGGCTCCGCCGTCAGAATGCCTCTGCTTCTCTCTCTGCCCGTCCCCCTTTCGCTCTCCAGTGACGCCATCATCTTTTTCGTGTTTGCTTTAGTGTGTGCTACAGCATCCTGGTCCAGAGAGATATACCAACACACACACATGATGAGACTATTGTAAAACACACGAAGGCTCCTCACAGGAAAACCACACATCTGCTTATCTCAGCATTGTTCAAGCGTGCTTAGCTGGCAAGTACCTTTTCTGACCAAGATTTATTAACACCTGGCAAAATGAACGTAAGGAATGAACTCTGGGAAAGGTTCTCTTATCTGATGGCTTTTCCTTACTAGGGCTTTATCTCATTCATCATTTGAAAGTAAGAACTCAATAAATGCTTGGTAAATATTGCACTAAGTGTTACGGACATGCAGTTACTCCAAAGTTCACCTTCATTTGGCTGTTTTATTTGTAATCACTTTTTAAAAATAACACATTATACAAATTAAGTATATGTCCTATGTTCAGAAACTATCCATTTTCCAGCAGTCAGATCAGCTCTATCCAAGTTCAAAAGAATTTTTTAGGATCATTCAAAATAAGCCAGATATTAAGCATACTTTTAAAAAAATGACTTAAAACTATAGGTGATCATGAATAAATTAACCCCAGGTATTAGGATTAGTGGGAGTAATCACTTTAAATTATTACTATTATTAATAATTACTTAATAATATTAAAAGTAGATGTGAGATAAACAGTTTCAGAGAAATTATTTTGAAAGTCAAATACTTCTTTTATTTGTAAGTAAGTACTTTGGTCATCTTACTTGACCATTGACCAAAAGTTCCTTGCCTATCTTTTTAATATAACCGATCTAATTACAAAACCAGATTCTAACCATTGAGCAGGGAGGGAAAAGGCAAGGATTGGGTTTCTGCATCCCTACGAGTCCAAAGTCAGACGCAAACATAAGGAAGCAGCAAGTGTTGGTTATTAAACATTTGAACAGAAAAGTATCGGAGACGCCAATGACCAGAAAACTCTTCAAGTTCCGGCCGAAACCTCAGTCTGGCTCTGACTCCCCCGCAGCTCACGGCGGCCTGTGAAGTTGTTCCCCACCTCCCGAGAGTGCAGTTCTGATAAAGCGGTTTTAAATCTCCTCCAAGTGAAGTCCAACAACTCTGTGAATCTGAGTGGTCCCGAGTGTTTCCATCGGTACGAAGGTCAGGTCTGGTTCCACCCACGCAGTCTCCTGTGATGGGTGATGGCCTGCTAGGTTGCTTTAATCTGATGGTGAACATCTCCAGACCCAGGATGAACTCAGCTTGCTCTCACTTTAAGTTTTATTCTGCACATCACTCCTAAATCATTTTAAAAAGCTCAAAGAGCTTTCCCATTTGTCAAACACCCCAGATTTGTCAAACACCCCAGAGTGCTCAGTGGGTACTGAGTAAACATTTGGTGAATGGACCATTCTACTCCAAATGTAGCAAGTGAGAGAAATCTATAATTTAGATAGTATGCACAATATCTTCTGTAGTTGGAAGGACTTGATTAGAAAAGAAGAAACTAATCTTAATTGCCAGTCCATGAAGTGATGATTTAGCTGAAAAACTTGATTCAAATGAAAATGCTTTGTGGGAGAGGGAAAAGAATGTAATTGATTGGGTACACACTTGAAATCAATCACTTGCATAACACTCTATTCTCCTGCTTTACACTTTAATACCCTCTAAAATTAAAAAAAAAAAAAAAGGCTGTTTTCAAAATTCTATACTCTCCGATTGCAGGGCCTTTGGAGAACAATGTTTTAAGGCCTTTAGGAATCAGAATTTGCCTTCCCTATAGGATAAAAGGAAAGTGGAAAACTAGTACTTTATGCCAAAGGTAAAATGATCCTCAAGAAGCTCCAAGACTGAAAACTTTGGGATTGAGAGTCTCATGAGAACTAGGAGAATTGCTGTTGTTCAGTTGCTAAGTCGTGTCTGACTCTCCGCTACCCCATGGACTGCAGCATGCCAGGCTTCCCTGTCCATCACCAGCTCCTGGAGTTTGCTCAGGCTCACATGCACCGAGTCGGTGATGCTATCTAACCTCCTCTTCCTCTGCCGCCGCCGCCGCCTCCTCCTTCTGCCTTCAATCTTTCCCAGCATCAGGGCCATCTCCAATGAGCCTGCTCTGCTGCTGCTAAGTCGCTTCAGTCGTGTCCGACTCTGTATGACCCCATAGGCCACAGCCCACCAGGCTCCGCCGTCCCTGGGATTCTCCAGGCAAGAACACTGGAGTGGGTTGCCATTTCCTTTGGGGTCAGAAGCAGGTTTCCTAGGGAGGAGGTCCTTCCGCCCATGGTTCAGGTCAACACAGAGAAAGAGAGACCTGGAGAAGTCCGAAGGCTGAGCCTAGTCTCGGTGTCTGCAAAGGGCAGAAATGACATTCCAGACACACACTTCACCAAATTGTTAGAGGGGGATGAGATGGAGTTCTTGGAGGTTACCTGAGCCGTGGGCGATCAGAAAAAGAAAGTATGGTACAAAGAACCACAGGGAGGACTCTTCACCCCCCGAAAAGCAGGGAAAGAAGAAAACGAAAGAAGAGGCAATATCCATTCCAAACAATGTCCTGAAATAAAGATGTGAGAACAATTTTTTCCCTACCATTCTGGCCAACATGACTTAGCTTTTGTTGGCTCAGGCTGGTGGGAATTGAAGAATACTTACTAAAATCAGGAAAGACTTGCCAGCGGCAGGGAGGAAATTAAAGAAGACATCTTGTGATTGGACTTGGCATCCCGTCTGCACAAAAGCTGAGAAGTTACCTCCTTCCAGGCCATCCCGCTCACCTTACTCCAACATTTTGCAAATTCTACTGTTTCACTATAGGAGTTTTATCTTCCACCTGGAGTTTTTGCTTAAAGTCCAGAGTTTTCTTTAAGATACAGAAGCATACACAAAAGGCAGTGTTCCCCCATCCTTTCAAGATGAGGAAATAAAATAGCATCAACAAAAGGAACCCATAAGTATTAAAAAGAAAACCACAAACATTTTTATTCATCTACCCCCTGCTCTAGAGTTTAATTTCTGGGCTCCAGTCTTGGCACCGAGAGTATGAACTCTCCAAGCTTCCATGTCTTCACCTATAAATAAAATGATATGAATATTTATAGAAAAATGTTTTCTAAAAGTTTTAAAACTGCATAACTGCTATTAAGACAACTAAGTGAGATAAATAGAAGCAACTAGTTGAGCTGCTGTTAAACATTAGGAGTTTTTTCTTTATTTCCAGATAGGGCTGTCAGATAAAAACACAAGATGTCTAGTTAAATCTGAATTTCAGTTAAACAAGTTATTTCCCAGTATAAGTAAATCTCAAATGTTGCATATATTTTTATTTCCTAAAACTGGCAACCTTACCCTTATGATAGAAATAAAAACAGCCCAATATTTGAGAAACTCTAACCCCAGTGCTCCACACACTGTGGACAGCTTGCAAAAAGTTTTTAGCTTCAGTGCATCTTTGAAACCTGTGTGCCGAAATGATTATTAAAAATTTCCTTCAAGATCAAAGTAACATATACCTATGAAAACCACTGAATATTAAGAAACCCCTTCATTTCCTAGAACCATGACAATAAATATTTGGATGCAGGTATGCATGCTAAGTTGCTTCAGTCATGTCTGACTCTTGCAACCCCATGGACTATTGCCCATGGACTATGGCTCCTCTGTCTGTGGGATTCTCCAGACAAGAATCCCGGAGTGGGTTGACATGCCCGACTCCGGGGGAGCTTCCTGACCCAGGGACTGGACCCACGTCTCCTGCATTTCCTGCAAAGGCATGCAGTTTCTTTGGCACTAGTGCAACCTGGGAACGCCGGGTATTTGGGTATGCAGCATGAAAGCATATCTCACGAAGTCCTTTGCTGCAGCAGGGTACCAGAACAAAAGACCACCACACAGGGAGACCAAAGCGTGAGTTAGGACACAGCAAAACAAAGGCTGGGAGAGAAGTAAGTAGTGAGAGTGGAAGTGTTAGTCACTCAGTTGTGTTCGACTCTGCGATCCCGGGGACTGTAGCTCGCAAGGCTCCTCTGTCCGTGGGATTCTTCAGGCAAGAACACTGGAGTGGGTTGCCATTCCTTTCTCCAGGGGATCTTCTTGATCCAGAGATCGAACCCGGGTCTCTTTAAGGAATTTAGAATGAGAAAATTCTGGAGAAGTATATTTAATTGTAGCATATACCTAAGTTTGTGTTTCACCATGTAGTAACTTTGGAGTTGACATAATGATAGAGGTACCATCATCTTTTCAGGTTGTAAAGATTTTAATGCAGTCCTGAATAACATGGGGCTGGTTGAGGGCTGGAACTTTGTAAAGGACCTGCCTGTGGGAGGAACAAGTGGAAATAAACGATCTATGAGAGAAGAGATGGTCTAGAGACTGGCCAGAAAATGTCCTCATGGAACAGAGCTAGAACAGGATTCGCTACATGTCTTGAAATCACTGGGTGAGGAAAGCATGAGCTTCAAAGAAAAGTGCAGGGCACATAGCTAAATACAATCAGCCTTGTAAGGAAAGGGGAGAAAGGAGCCTTTGCCTTGGTACCACATGGTCAGAGTCATGGCCGAGCAAAAACGTCCTTTAATAAGACCGTAAGCCATGATCATCAGTTTCTAGTAATTCTGAAGTGAAATGTAATTTCCACTAATACCATGTTTCCATCCATAAAACTCAAGCGAACATCCACAAAGATGTTTGGATCTGTGCCCAGTGGGCATACTTCAGGTAAGGAAGACACGCCTAACATGTGATGGCCTTAGGGTGATATGAAGGGACAGAGTGCCATGAATGAAGGATTTCCTAAGACCTGATTATCGCAGAACAGAACACGTGAGCAGAGACTTCACAGAAGGGAAGTAGAAGGCCCCCACATGGGCAGCGGCATTCTAAAAGAAGGGAGTGGAGAGCCAAGATAAGAAAACCCGACACAGGAGGTGAGTTTCAGGAGTAGAGGAGCTCGAGAGAAGGGCTGGGGGCAGAGAGGGAAGGGTAACTGGGAGACGACCACAAGGGTCTTTGTACAGATCTTATCCCGTTGGAAATAAGGAGCTATTAACAACTTCCAAGATTCAGAGTAACTGTCGCAAAATATATAAACAGATAACGGTACTTAGGAAAACGTGTCACACCAGATTCTGAGATTATTCTTGCCCTCTCTGTCAAAACAGAATGAGGAGATAAAACAGGAAGCAGAGCACCCCTGCTCAGGTATAACCCTTTCCAAAGAAGAAAAGGAGTTCTTTGAGGAAAACACACGTTCGTTGCAAATAAATAAATAAATAAATAAATTGCACAAAATACACATAGGAAGTTCAAGTCCTATTCATGGGCCCTAATGAGCCTTGGTTCCTTGAGTCTTTTGTTTGCTGGTTAGTTGGGCTTTGTTATTTACAAACACTATAGGAAGAAACAGTCTCATGTGCATGCATGTTCTGATAACCATTCCACTTCTTACACATAACAAGCTAAGATTCTGGATCAAAGTGGATACATGCTAAAAACTCTGATGACTAACCCCAAATCACTTTTCAGAAAGGAGGCAGTAAGTCATCACCAACATCCTAGGAGTGTGTGCGGTCCTCCATATCTTTCCAACACTGAGTAATATCAACTTATTTTTTAATTCACAAAGACAAGTTCTTATTCTCTCATAAATGAGGCTGACCACTCAGGCCAGAACCTTACTCAATAAACATCTACTGAGTAACTGATACTTTTAAGTACCAAGAATGTTCAGTGTATATACAGACGAAAACATTATGCTCTCACCCTGGAAAACTCCCAAACTAGAAAGAGCAAATGTGGACCAGAAAGCATCTCCAATAGCTGGGGAAATAAAGGAGCCTGATAATGTATACTCAGCTAGGTTCAGTCACTCAGTCCTGTCCGACTCTTTGCGACCCCATGGACCGCAGCACACCAGGCTTCCCTGTCCACTCACCAACTCCTGGAGCTTAATCAAACTCATGTCCATTGAGTCGGTGACGCCATCCAACCATCTCATCCTCTGTTGTCCCCTTCTCCTCCCACCTTTAATATTTCCCAGCATCAGGGTCTTTTCAAATGAGTCAGCTCTTCGCATCAGGTGGTCAAAGTATTGGAGTTTCAGCTTCAGCATCAGGTCTTCCAATGAATATTCAGGACTGATCGTTAGGATGGACTGGTTGGATCTCCCTGCAGTCCAAGGGACTCTCAAGAGTTCAACATCACAGTTCAAAAGCATCAATTCTTTGGCGCTCAGCTTTCTTTATAGTCCAACTCTCACATCCATACATGACTACTGGAAAAACCATAGCCTTGACTAGGCAGACCTTTGTTGGCAAAGTAATGTTTCTGCTTTTGAATATGCTATCTAGGTTGGTCATAACTTTCCTTCTAAGGAGCAAGCATCTTTTAATTTCATGGCTGCAGTCACCATCTGCAGTGATTTTGGAGCCCCCAAAATAAAGTCTGACACTGTTTCCACTATTTCCCACATCTATTTGCCATAAAGTGATGGGACCAGATGCCATGATCTTAGTTTTCTGAATGTTGAGTTTTAAGTCAGCTTTTTCACTCTCCTCTTTCACTGTCATCAAGAGGCTCTTTAGTTCCTCCTCACTTTCTGCCATAAGGGTGGTGTCATCTGCATGCTATGCTATGCTAAGTCACTTCAGCCGTGTCCGACTCTGTGTGACCCCATAGACAGCAGCCCACCTGAGGTTATTGATATTTCTCCCAGCAATCTTGATTCCAGCTTGTGTTTCTTCCAGCCCAGCGTTTCTCGTGATGTACTCTGCATGGAAATTAAATAAGCAGGGTGACAATATACAGCCTTGACGTACTCCCTTCCCAATTTGGAGCCAGTCTGTTGTCCCACATCTAGTTCTAACTGTTGCTTCCTGACCTGCATACAGATTTTTCAGGAGTCAGGTCAGGTGGTCTGGTATTCCCATCTCGTTCAGAATTGTCCACAGTTGTGATCCACACAGTCAAAGGCTTTGGCATAGTCAATAAAGCAGAAGTAGATGTTTTTCTGGAACTCTGTTGCTTTTTTGATGATCCAGCAAATGTTGGCAATTTGATCTCTGGTTCCTCTGCCTTCTCTAAATCCAGCTTGAACATCTGGAAGTTCACAGTTCACGTACTGTTGAAACCTGGTTTGGAGAATTCTGAGCATTACTTTGCTCGAGTACTTCCATGGTACTCAAAGAAGACTTTGTGAAAAGAGCAGCCTTTAATCCCTTTCCTAAAAGCGGGCCTGGATTTTTAACCAACTGAGTGATCAGAATCTCCCAGGCATAGCAAAGATCATAACCTGAAAGTGTGAGAAAGGCAAGCACAATGTGTGTGTTCAACGGCAAGCCTGGAACTGGGATGTGTTAAAGATTGATCTGAGGCTTCCCGGATCCAAGAAAGCTCTGAAGATCCACCTGAGAGTCTGACTCCATTTTGTGTGGCCCTTTCCCACTCATACCACATCATTCATTTCTTCTGCTTCGCTAAAATGCATCATACTTTAAAATTAGATTGACATCTCTACACTACCATGTGTAAACTAGATAGCAAGTGGGAACCTGCTGTATAGCACAGGGGCTCAGCTCAGGGCTGTGATGACCTAGGTGATGGAGGGAAGTCCGAGGGGGAGGAAATACATATTTACAAAGGTGGAAGCAGTGACAGATTTCCTCTTCTTGGCTCTAAAATCACTGTGGACGGTGACTACAGCCATGAAATCAGAAGACGATTGCTTCTTGGCAGGAAAGCGATGACAAAGCTAGACAGTGAGCGGAGAAGCAGAGACATTACTCTGCCAACAAAGGTCCTTGTGGTCAAGGCTGTGGTCTTCCCGGTGGTCACGTACATAGTGAGAGCTGGACTGTCAAGACGGCAGAACACCAAAGAATTGATACCTTCGAACTGTGGTGCTGGAAAAGACTCTCAAAAGTCCCTTAGACAGCAAGGAGACCCAACCAGTCAATCTTAAGAGAGATCAACCCTGAATATTTGCTGGGAGGACTGATGCTGAGGCTCCTTACTTTGGTCATCTGATGTGAACAGACAGCTCACTGGAGAAGTCCCCAGTGCTGGGAAAGATTGAGGGCAGAAGAAGAAGAGGGCACCAGAGGACGAGATGGCTGAATGGCATCACTGATGCAATGGACACGAACTTGGGCAAACTCTGGGAGATGGTGAGGGACAGGGAGGCCTGGAGTGCTACAGTCCATGGGGTCGCAAAGAGTCGGACATGACTGGGCAACTGAACAATAATGGATACACGTCATTGCACAGCAGAAACACAACGCTGCAAGCAATTATATTCCTTTTTTTTTTAAAAAGAAGAGCCCAGGTTTTTAAAGAGAAGAACAGAGCTGGAGGACTTAAACTACTTGACTTTAAGACTTAGTATAAAGTTACCATAAACAACACGGTGTACTATTTCTGTCAAGATGGACAAATAGATCAATGGAACGGAATATAGTCTGGAAATACACCAAAATAAGCAAATAAACTTCATACTAGTCTTGTAAGGGCCAATTTTCTCTTTGTGCAACCATGACGTAATTTGTATCTACATAGAGTTAGTGGCAAGAGTGCCTGGTGCATTAGTTATGGGGAAATAAAGCCATATTTATGACTTTACGCATATTCAACTTATTATTCACTGCACAGTCATGTTTTAAGTACTTATTGACCCAACAGAAGAGTGCATCGATTGGCCGAGTTGCGTGTCAATTTTTATACCGTATGTCAACTCTGTTACCTGAGTAACTTAGGATCTTCTTTCTCCAGCCCTTGCCTACCCACCTACTCTAACCTGCATATTTGTTGGGTTACAAAGACACAGCCAGAGAAAGAACTTGTGGACCCAGCAGGGGAAGGAGAGTGTGGGACAAACAGAGAGGAGCCTTGACATCTATACGCCACCACAGTGAACCAGACAGCTAGTGGGAACCCGCTGCACAGCAGAGAGCTCAGCTCCGTGCTCTGCGATGACCGTGGGGTGGGATGGGGGTGGTGGGAGGTGGGTTGAAGAGGGAAGGGGTATACGTTTACTTATAGCCGATTCATGGTGCCGTCAAGCAGAAACCAACACAACATTGTAAAGCAATCATCCTCCAATTAAAAATAAATCTAAGAAAGGAGACTCCTTTCCAAAAAGAATGTTTGCTTTCCTCTTGAAGCATAACCCAAGCCAAAGAATTCTTTTTGGAGAAAGTTTGGTGAAACTGCTAAGTATCATTGCACTGACCCACATTGTTATCATAATTGTATTGGTTTTATTTTTATTGATTTTATTTATAAAATCCAGTGTTTCTAGTGAATTGCTTCCTCTTCTGACCTTTCCCCTACTTAGTTCTTGCTAGTTGGGTTTGCCAAAGAAAACTTAATCCTGGACAAAGTATTAATTCTCAAAGAAATCATGTCTCTTCTAATGTACTTGGGCAATTATTTCCCATTAGCTTAACAAATGATTGTCTCAGCTAAGAAAATAGAATAGCTTGAGAAATCACCGCCTAGAGCTATGCTGGCTTTATTTAATTTGCCATGCAGAAGAATTAAACCTAGGGCTTTAAATCAAGCTTTCAAAAAAGAGTTAAGCTTCACACTCTAGTTAACAATAGCTTCATTATTAACTCAAGTAATTTCAAACAAAGCAAGTGAATTGCTCCTTCACCTAGCTCCTCTCAATTATAGAAAGGTATGTTTTTCTCTGGTTCACCTGGGTGTGCCTTTCACATCAATCCTCCAGCAAATAAACACACAAATACCCAACAATTTGACAAAAGCTAGAATCCTTGCTGTCTACTCCTATTCATCTCATCTCTCAATCTGCAAGGCAGTGGCACCCCGCTCCAGCACTCTTTCCTGGGAAATCCCACGGACGGAGGAGCCTGGTGGGCTGCAGTCCATGGGGTCGCTAAGAATGGGACACGACTGAGCGACTTCCCTTTCACTTTTCACTTTTGTGCACTGGAGAAGGAAATGGCAACCCACTCCAGTGTTCTTGCCTGGAGAATCCCAGGGATGGGGGAGCCTGGTGGGCTGCCGTCTATGGGGTCGCACAGAGTCGGACACGCCTGAAGTGACTTAGCAGCAGCAGCAACTCTGTCTGACTAGTGTTTTCTTTTTTCACTCATTAAGACATAGATCATTTTTTCTCCCAAGGGACAACAACGCAAAAAGTCACACCATCATAAGAAATCCGAAGGAATCCAGGAATGAGTAAGGAAATCACCCACCGATCGACACAGCTCTGGACCACGGTCAGACTTCCCACACCCCTAAATCTCACCCTTCACATCAGAGCAGGGCCTTTGCCTTACTTTCTGCAGGAATCTCATTTCCAAGAAAAAGAGCAAGAGGCAGAGAGTCACATGCCAATTTAGGAACCTCTGTTCCTAAATCCATCCATCAAATAATGAGGGGTGAAGAGAAGCCAGCAGGGATATAGTAACTGCTATCCCTTAACTTGGAAAAATACACCTGGGGATAGAGGGGGAAACGTCCTACGCTCTCGATACTTTTCTGCATATTTTATTATGTATTTTCCTCTTTAAAGAAAATTATCAAGATAAAATTTACATAATATTTAATTAACCACTTTGACGCGTACACGTCAGTGACATCTGGTAAACTCACCATGTTGTACAAACACCACCTCTATTTACTGTCAAAGCTTTTTCAGGACCCGGAAGATAACCCTGAACCCATTATTCACACGCCATTATTCCACCTGGAGGAGGGCACGGCAACCCACTCCGGTATTCTTGCCTGGAGAATCCCATGGACAGAGGAGCCTGGCGGACTATAGTCCACGGTGTTGCAAAGAGTCAGACACAACCGAGCGACTAACACACACACACACTTAGACGGAGCACAACAGACTTGAACAACAGGCATCTTAGTGCCTAGAACTGGGGGAATAATGGTGAGTGACTGACGGAGACTGGGCGATGAAGGAGCTTCGATACTAGACAGAGGCAGTGGTTGCACAGTGTTCTGAGTGTACCAGGTGCCACTGACGCGTCCACTTTAAAGTGGTTAATCATGTAAATTTCAGCTCAAATTTTTTTAAATTTAAAATAACTGATGGACATCTGTCTCTGTAAGGATGTTGCCTTTGTCACCAATCACTGCTAACAAACTTCAGCGTATTTTTTTTTTTTTAAACTCTGAAATACAGAGGAGGGTATGATTGAGCTAGTTAGGGTCATATAACCACACTCTTGGCACCATGAATGACAATCCTGCTAGGTTATGTCCAGCTGGGGCAACAGGAGTTCCCATATGGAAATACCGGGGTGCGGCTTAGACAAGGAAAAGCAGATGCTGAGTGAGAGGCAAAAAGAATATTTGATTCCAACAGCTCTTATCCACCAGGATGTATTTCCTTCTTATTTCCCAGGAATTGTGCTAGTACCAGAAATCAGGAGCAAATAAAATGCAATCATTATACATATATATATCCTCAGGGATAACGACAGATCTTGAAGCAAAATGAAACTACACAAAGAACAAAGCCGTCAAGTAAGGTTGAAGCTGGATGACAAGTGTTGAAATTAAGAGTAGTATAATTTCCTTGTTGTTAGTGAATGAATGGCTTTAATCAAAATGATTGACTATTTGGTAAATAATTTCTTACAGAATTAAAAAATAAAGTTCTAGAACTTTCCGAAGTGGAAGGAAATGAAATGAACAAAGGAGTGGAAATGCTGGCATCTCAGTCAGGCAACCATGAGTTTGAAAGCAGTCTGACAGAGGAGGCCACATGCTTGAAAACGGCAAGTAAAACGTACTGTCCAAGCATGAGGCTGACCTCAGAGAGGGGTCAAAGGAGGGTGTAACAGCAGGATCCCATCCAAGGGTTTCACTGCCAGCTGCTAAGAATCAGAGACTCAATTTGACTCAGTCTAAGTGCTAACTCTGAGCCAGAATTCACATAGGTAGAAACACTTCCATTGGTCCAGACAGAGATTCGTGGGTTTCACACTGTGGGTGTTCTCTGCCCTGCAATTAGAGCAAAGGAGGAATTCTGGAAATTATAGACTCGATTTCTGTTTATTGACACAAATGGAAGGTGCCTTCTCCATAACTAAGACATTTCTGCTATGATAAACCATAATGCAAAAGAATATATATTAAAATAATAGATGTATAACTGAATCACTTTGCTAAAAAAGTGAGAAAGTAGAAAGTAGCAGAAAGTAGCACAGCCTTATAAATCAACTATACCTCAATAAAATTTTAAAAAATTAATACATTTCTGGAATCAGGTAATGATCCAAGCATAGAAAGGCACTCTAATATCTCAGAAATACTTTAATTCTATAGTAATGAAATTAAATTGCTCTTTCAATGGTCCATACACTAATTTTAAATTTGCTGGTGGGACATTTTAAGAAATGTATAATAACACGTGGTATATGGTTGCCTTTTTGTGATATTATTTAAAGTTTGATCAAACAAACAATTAACGAGCAATGTAATCATTAAATACCAAAGTAAAACTTTATCCTTCATTAGTGTTTATACTTCTAAATCTTTGATTATTTAATTACACATGGTTATAATTAAACAAGTTATTTCAATGTTACAAATACACCACCACCAAACATTCTCCTGAAAATTGTCAAATGAGTCTTAGACTTTACCTACTGATACAGAACTTCCCTGGTGGCTCAGACGGTAAAGCGACTGCCTACAATCCAGGAAACCTGGGTTCAATCCCTAGGTTAGGAAGATCCCCTGGGGAAGGAAATGGTCAGCCCACTCCAGTACTCTTGCTTGGAGAATCCCATGGATGGAGGAGCCTGGTAGGCTATAGTCCATGGGGTCGCAAAGAGTCGGACATGACTGAGCGACTTCACATTACTATAAACTTATTTCCTTTTTATCTTGCCCAGCAGACGGAAGAAAATGATAGCTTTTGAGAAAAGCACAATTGGAATTAGAGATTCTGGGCAGAACCATGGAACTTGTTGTTGGTTTTTTAGAAGTGAAATTTCAGATAATTTTCTTAGCACTTTCTAACTGACATGCCAGAAGCTGCCTAAACCCCCCAAGGGACTCTCATGTCCCTTTCTTCCAAGGCTTGGCTTTCTTCCTGTTTCTTTCCCACGTGTACTTGCCTCATGTCCCATTCTCTCTGAGTGACTGAATAATGAGATCAACTAATTTGGTCCTGAGGTTGAAGGTAATTGAAGCCAAGGTGTTGCAGCTGATGACAGTTTAGCGTTTCTCATCTCTCACTCCTGGAATGTTATCTTGACATTAGACCTCAGGGGAATGAATGAAACGAATGAGTAATATCAAGAACAAAATATGCTAGAAAAGACAGTGCTGATTTTTTTGTAAAATGGCTTTTGGCATCACTTTAGTCAGAAACTGGAGGCAGACCCCTTGCCCTGTCTCTGAATAAGGTCACTGGCTCAAGAGCACAGCCCTGCTCGCCTAATCTCCAATCAGCTGTGCACTGGGCCCACTCGCCAGAAGCCAGTTTTAATCAAGCTGCGTTTGAGACTTCTTAATGGATTTTGTTAATCACAGCCTCTTTATTGTCCTCAGGTGGTTTTCCCAGCCTGGGTCAGTCAGGAAAAGCCAGGACCAGATGGTGGAGACGAGACCCACAAAAATACCGATAAAAACCACCCAGAACAGCCTGCGTGCGGGTCAGTCGCTCAGTCGTGTCTGCCTTGTTTGTCTGCCTCATGGACTGTGGCCCACCAGGCTCCTCCGTCCATGGGGTTCTCCAGGCGAGAGTACTGGAGTGGGCTGCCATTCCCTTCTCCAGCGGATCTTCCCGACCCAGGGGTCAAATCCAGGTCTCCTGCATTGCGGGCAGATTCTTTACTGCCTGAGCCCCCAGGCAAGCCCCAGAACAGTCCAGTCCGTTTTGTTTTTATAATGGAAATAATTATGCCTTTCATACATCAACGCTGCTGTTATGGAGGGAAAATAACGAAATATTTTTCAATTCAAAATGCCAAAGAACACATGCAAGAAATTTTAAATTATACTTGCTATTAAAACTGAATATAAGCAAAATATATGGATCAAATCCCGAGTTTAAACTAAGCTTTAAAAAAATTACTCCCGCTTTAGAGCCATTCTAATGGAAATTAATTAGCTCCTCTTTTGGATTTAGGCTTCTTTGAGATTGTTTTGGCTTCATTTTTACACACTCAGGCACTTGGCAAACTGAAAATCTGTTCTGTTTTTCCTTTAGAGAAGATTTTTTTCTAAGACGCAAAATCCCTGAATTTCTCATGCGATGGTTCATTAGGTTTCTTCTATTATATCCAACTTTCTGAAACCAAGTCTATGTTTTTATATTCCACTTATGGTCCCAAATAGTTGTACATTTACACTAAGCATATCTTCAACAGACGCCTAGAATGACAGCCTTTTGGATAGTTTCTGAGGATAACATTCAATCACTTGTTCACTACTACATCTTAGACACTATTAAAAACACCATGCTACCCAATAAGAATAATATAGTTCAAACATTAAAATATTACTTTATTTATCCATGTATACACTGCTTTTAATGATCTAAACACAATAATCCTATAAGGGTAAATAGCGAATCTTTATCCCGAAATATCTAGCAGTAAACTGTGGCAATGGCACCCCACCCCAGTACTCTTGCCTGGAAAATCCAATGGACGGAGTAGCCTGGTGGGCTGCAGTCCATGGGGTTGCTAACAGTCGGACAGACTGAGCGACTTCACTTTCACTTTCCTCTTTCATGCATTGGAGAAGGAAATGGCAACCCACTCCAGTATTCTTGCCTGGAGAATCCCAGGGATGGGGGAGCCTGGTGGGATGCCGTCTGTCTATGGGGTCACACAGAGTCGGACACGACTGAAGTGACTTAGCAGCAGCAGCAAACTGTGGCTAAGATACCAGAAAAAAAAAAAAGTTCTCTTTAAGACCCTGCATTGATGCAATATAGCGTTTTACAGTTTTTAGTAAGTTCTTTACACTGGTGCCAATACTGACTAGAGGACAGTAGAAAAACATTCCATTTTTCTTTCAGCATAGAAACAGGAACGAATATGCAATATTCAGTATGCTAAAGAGATGGTGGACAGTGTATCAGAACAGGAAGTTAACTTTCATTCGTATAAACCGAAAGCTCTAGACCTAGTATGTTAGAAACTCACATAGGAACCTCACAGACTCTGTGTGACTAACAAATGCGATAAGGTCTTCTCAAAATTCGCTTGCTTGTCTCATTGGCCTCCTGCAGCCTGACGGCCTCCAAACGCAGCCTCGGCCTTCTGCCCGCATCTGCTCTCCTGACACAATTCCCTTGGACTTTTCCCTCCACAGCCCCTTACTCCGCAGGATCTGCTGGGCCAGGACTTGCTGCAGCATTTGCCGCGCGACTGGCTGGGAGCCCCTGCAGTGTAGCCTCGCTGCAGACCGTGGGGAGAGCCGGCTTTACCCGGGAGCGGGCGTGGCCAGCAATGAACCACGGGGGCGAGAGAAGCGGCGCTGCTGGGCGCAGGCAGGGAGGCCGAGGAGGCCGCCGGCCAGGCGAGACGGGGAGGTTCCCCGGCCAGGAGCCCGCAGCCGAGTCAGGGCTGCAGGGCGCGCGGGGGGGCCGGCGGGAGACAGCGGCCGCAGGGCCCGAGACCCGGCCAGGGCTCCCGGGCAGCGCGCCGGCTCCCATCCGGGAAGAAACGGGGCGCCGAGAGCAAGCCCCGCGAGGGCCCCCCGGGGGACCGAGGCCTCGTCGCGAGTTCAGCTCGCCAACTACGAAAACGCCACCAGAAAAAGCCACCAAGAGACCTGGCCTTCAGACGGCCCCGCAGAGGCCCTTGCAGACAGACAGACATTTATTAGACAACTGACACGCTCGGGTTTTCTCCAGGGGCCAGAGCAAGGATCTGGGACTCAGACTG
Organism: Oreotragus oreotragus; assembly: GCA_006410675.1. NCBI lineage: Eukaryota > Metazoa > Chordata > Mammalia > Artiodactyla > Bovidae > Oreotragus > Oreotragus oreotragus. Next base: position 293,289 of record SJYX01024820.1, read on the forward strand.
CGCGCGCGGACAGCGACACCCACTCCCACACGCAGCGGGCGAGCTCGTGGCCCTGGGCTCGCTCTCACCGACACTACACTTTCCCAGCGGCCTTACCCTCGGAGCTGGGGAGGAGTCACAGACGTGCTCCCAGACCGGCCTCTAGCAGTGCACTGCCAGCAGGTCGGCGCAGGCCCCTCAGGAAGCCCGGGGTCCCACACAGGACCGCTTGCCTGCAACCGTTGCCGGAAAACGCAGACCAGGACTCCCAGGCGCATTTCTCGAGGACTTTCCCAATCGCCTCTTACTGCTGGGTGATGGCGTACTGGTTATCAGCCTGGTTCCACTTATTAGTGCAACCTGATTCCCAGTTATTGTTGCCTAATTTAGGATCAGGGCTTCCCGGATAGCTCGTGGTAAAGAATCTGTGGGCAATGTGGGAGGCCCAAGTTCGATTCCTGGGTTGAGAAGATCCCCTGGAGGAGGGCATGGCAACCCACTCCAGCGCTCTTGCCTGGAGAATTCCATGGACAGAGGAGCCTGGCGGGCTACAGTCCCTGGGGTCGCACAGAGTTGGACACAACTGAGTGGTTAAGCACAGTAAGTCCAATTCTAGGATCACCTCTTTAAGGAAATGCCTTTAGCATCCTTTACCTTCTCTGTGGAGACCAGGAGTCAAAGCTCACAAGTCCTCTCCCTTTATTCAGGTGGGCAGGCATTTTGAGTTGAATGTTCTCCCATAAAGCTATTCATATGAAGTCCTAACCTCACAGACCTCAAAATATGGCCTTCTTAGGAAATGTTTTCACAGAGTCAGTCAAATTAAAATGAAGTTACTAGGGTGACCTACAATTCAATAAGACCAGTGTCTTCACAAAAAAGGGAAAATTTGGACACAGGCATACACACACGAGGAAGAACGCTATGTGAAGATGCAAAAATCAGGGTGGTAAACGAGCAGAAGCCAAAGCCAGGACAGGAACACGGAACAGATTTTTTTCTCAAGCCCGAAGAAGCAAACAGCCCTGCCAACACCCTGACCTTAAACGTCCAGTCTCCAGAACTGTGAGCTAATAAATTTGCTGTTTGAAGTCAGCCACTTTGTAGTACTTCATTACAACAGCTCGAGGAAGCCAGTACCAGGGGGGCAAAGCCTGTGAGCAGGCCCGGCGGGAGCTAACACTGACTGACTTTCCCCAGAGCGCAGAGGCATTTCCTTTCCAGCAACGTCGCCAAGGATAAGGCATCCAGAGATGGTCACTTACCTGGCATGAAGGCAAAGATGATTTCAAACGCTGTAGACTGAACTGCTCCAGGAAACGCTCAGGTCCCGTCCAACATTAAACCGAATTGAGCTTTACAAGCTCGGCAGCCTCCTGCTTAGCATCATTGGCATCACCTGGGGGCTTGTTAAGCACTGGCCCGAGGCCCCGCCCTCAATTAAGCGCTAGCCCGAGGCCCCGCCCTTCAGCTAAGCTCTAGCCGAGGCCCGGCCCCCAGGCTAATGACTCAGCAAGGTCTGGGGTTGCAGAGTGTCTGCAACCCCGTGTGGGATCCAGAGGACAAGCCTGGTCCTGGGAACACGTTTAGGCAATCTCAGTCCCTAAGTACTGAGACCACTGTGAGAGCCACGATCTTTTCCAGATGAAGTGCTCTCCCTGGGATGTTTTCATCGCACGATGAAGGCAGACGAGGACCTTCATGGGGAGCAGCTTGTCATTTCTGTTTCCACTTGGAAATCGCTTGCCCTCATTCATTATGAAGAGAGAGAGAGTACAACTGAGCGGCCCTCTGGGCTGCCGCGGCCTCTTTCGCGTGTTTGCGTAAGTATAAGACAGGCGCTGCCTGTCTCTTGAGCAGTTTGGTCAAGGGCAGATATGACAGCCGTTAACAGACGCTGTCATGCTGTAGGATCCTGAGCGAAGTGGACAGAGAAGCAGAGAGTCCAGCGTCCAAAATGACGCAGATTAGCCAGGCTGAGGGTTTGGACCCACAGGTCGGGGTTAACCATCAGCGTCCAAGAGCAAGTGGACTCACCAGCTGGAGGCAATTACATCCTGGTGGTTTGGTGTCTTAGCTGCTAAGTCATGTCCAACTCAGTGTGACCCCATGGGCCTGTGTCCGCCCGGAGTTGGTTGCCACTTCCTTCTTCAGGGAATCCTCCTGACCCAGGGACGGAACCCAGGTCCCTGCATTGCAGGCAGATTTCTTACCCACTGAGCCACCAGGGAGGCCCTTAGTTCCCTAGCCTAGTGGTGAAGGATTCTGGAGTCCGGCAAGCCTGAACTTGAATCCAGTGCGCGACCTCTGTTAACTGAGTCCACAAGACACAGTTTCTTTATTGTTAAAATGTAGACAGTGTTCTCCATATTAAGAAGACATAATGAGTTCAGTTCTATAATGTACGTTATGGGCCAGACTTTCCACACTCCCTCCCTGGCCCAGCTCCCATTACCTGCCGCTCCCCTGTGCCTCCTCACCCACTTCAGGCACAGCCCAGAACCACAGCTAGGATACCAGCTTGCAATATGGCAACGCCCCAAGGTGACTCTTCTAACAGAATATCCTCTCCCGCAAGATGGGTCCCGACCTGCTGTCACAGCTCAGCGGATACCATGGAAAGTTCACACCTTAGCCAAGAAAAACATTGATGCTAGCCTGCAGCTACCATTAGAATTTCAAAATACTAACTGCGCACGAACTAGTAAACCCCCACATACCCAGGGTAAGAGAAAAGCAACAGCTAGTAAGAGGCAACGGCGGAAAAGGAGTTTTAAGAACAATTCAAAAGACTCGAAGGGCTTCCCAGGCGGCGCGGTGGTGAAGAGTCTGCCTGCCAGGGCAGGAGATGCAAGAGACCCAGGTTAGAGCCCTGGGCTGGGACGATCCCCTGGAGGAGGAAATGGCAACCCACTCCAGTTTTCTTGTCTGAAAAGTTCCATGGGCAGAGGAGCCTGGTGGGCTACAGTCCATGGGGTCACAAAGAGTTGGACCCAACTGAGTGTGCGCACACACACACACACACACACACACACACACACACACACACAAGACCTAGGTTTATTTGTGTTCCTATTCTGGTTTTTAATTAAGCATTTTCTTATACAGCCTTTATCCTGACTTACAGCAACAGCAGATGAGGTAGGCCAGGACTTAGAAAGAGGCGGGTAGTGAGGAGTAGGGCATGGAAAGGCAGGTGATGCTTTAAATGATTATTCTCAGCCCTTTCTCCAAAGAACTGGAAAAGTACATGGTAACCCACATTTTAGAGTAAATGAGGATGATGGGTCAGGGGGAAAATCACTCGGCATCAACATGGTTTTGCAAAAACATCAACATGGTTTTGCTATTAATGCATAATTTCGGGGATAGTAGTAGTTTGAAAATCAAGAAGAATTTTAAGCATTGGACTTAAATCATCTATGCAGACAACATCCCAGCCTAATTCTGGATATACTGCTGATCTAAAGCAGCTGATTCCAGATAAATGGTCATTTATTACAGAGTGTTTTGTGTAATCACTTTAAAAAATATCATTGATGCCGTCATTACTGATGTCATTATTCCCCAGTGCCAGCTTAGTACTCTGCTGTAGTCACTTTGCAGTGAGTCTGTGAGGATCATTTCTCCCTGCTGGCCCTCTAACATGCAGCACTGAACTTCTCTCTACTTTTCACTTTGGTATAATGGGAAGAATTCAGCATTTGGTTATAAAGGGACAAGGTTTGAATTCCAGTTCTGTTATTTACTAACTTGGGCAAACTTCTTAACTTTCTTGAAAGGCCATATTAAAAATAACTATGACTATCTTTAATCGTCACTTAAGAATTAGTGAGGATCAAATGAGATAATGTATATAAAATTGTAAGTGAAAGTCTCTCAGTTGTGTCTGACTCTGTATAGTGCATGAAATTCTCCAGGCCAGAATACTGGAGTGGATAGCCTTTTCCTTCTCTAGCGGAATCTTCCCAACCCAGGGATCGAACCCAGGTATCCTGCATTGTACGTGGACTCTTTACCAGCTGAGGCACAAGGGAAGCCCAAGAATACAGGAGTGGGTAGCCTGTCCCTTCTCCAGGGGATCTTCCCAACCCAAGAATCAGCTGGGGTCCCCTGCATTGCAGGCAGATTCTTTACTAACTTTTGAGCTGTATTTCAGTCTTAAGTTCCGAAGTTTTAATAAACATTATTGCACTATATCAGTCCATATTTATCACACAGTCTTGTCTTACGTGATGAAATCTGTTAATCATGGTGATTATTTTGTCTTAAATCTACCTGCTTTCTTATTTTTCCTCATCCTTTCTTATAAGCATGTAATATTCTAGACTACCCAGGAAAATGGTACCTAGACTCCCTTTATAATGACAGAAATCCTGGACAAAGAATAGACATTCAAATACTCATGAAACAGCAATGGAATATGAAATTCTGCTTTTGAATTTAATGATAATAAAACGGAGATGCTGAAAATTCAAACAGAGAGAAGCTGAGATAGATAAAGGAACAAATATAATATCATTTTCAAGGCTGGTCTTGATGTTTCATCTGCTCTTTGTTGAAGTAACAAGTGGCAGAGAGACTTGAACAAATATGTACAAAACTGCTGGTACTTTGAAATCATTCAAACAGAAAACATAAATGTCATCAGCGGTGCAATGATGTGATTTTTGTCATAAGTATTGACTGGGTAAAAGTAGGTAAAAATATGTTTTTAATTAAACTATTTTTTTTCTACTAAAATGGGGGAATTTTATGGGAAGAGGAATTCTTTCTGAAGCAGCTCCAGGATCCTCTTAAGAGCTTCATCTAGAATGGAACAGATTCTTCTGGGGCTTTCAATAGCTATGATTATAAGGAAGTATTTCTATCCATAGCCTGGAGCCTCAGCCCGGGTGGAATAATGGGTCCTGTGTTTATGGACTGTGTGGTTCCCTCTTAAAATCACTCATGCCATAGATCAGGGGAAATGTGGCTTCCTGGAGGGCTCCATGTCAGGAACCTCTTCTCTCCTGGCTCCGCCCTCTTCTTGGATTCCTAGGAAATTAGCCATTACCTTCATTTATTACTTTACAGTGATCAACCTTCTGAGGACAGCTTTAATGAGCTCCCCAACCTAAAATATTCAACACGGTCATGCTCCACTAGCATTTCTAACAGCCAGACCGCAAGAGGTACAGCACTACAGGGAGAAATAATACAGCCCAAAGAGGAAAAATAATTCTATGTGCTGAGAAAAATAAGTCCTGTGCTAAGAAAAGTGAGTGCAACCGTGGTGAGATAATGTTTCAATAAATTTGGCACTACATTTCCTACCCAGACAAGAAATGGTTACATGAATTTAAAAAATCAATTAAAGAACTCTGAATAAACTTGGAATGCTGTATCCAATCACTGTTTAGTTTTTCATTAGTTTCTTTGGCCTTAGACTACTTTTTTAAAAAGTTAGTCTATTGTGTAAGAGTCCTAGATTTTGATGGTTTAAAAAGGCATTGGCACCTCCTAAACAATGAAAACAAAACAAAAATAAACAAATGAGATCTAAAAGCTTATGTGCAGCAGTGAAAGCCATCAACAAAACAAAAAGACAGCCCACAGAACGGGGAAAAATGTCTGTGAATGACGCAACCGACACGTGATTAATCTTCCAAATATACAAAAAGTGCATGCAGCTCTATGTCAAAAAAATGACCCAATCAAAAAAGGGGCAGGAGATCTAAGTGGACGGTTCTCCAAGAAGACAAACAGATGACCCAAAAGCATATGAAAAGATGCTTAACATCACTAATTATCAGAGAAATGCAAACCAAAACTATAAACAGGTATAATCTCACACGGGTCAGAATAAGTGTAAAGTCGCTCAGTCATGTCTGATTTTTTGTGACCCCATAGACTGGAGCCCTCCAAACTCCTCTGTCCATGGGATTCTCCAGACAAGAATACTGGAGTGGGCTGCCATTCCTTTCTCCAGTGGATCTTCCTGACCCAGGGAAGATCATCAGAAAGTCTACAGACAATCAATGCTGGAGAGGATCTGAAGAAAAGGGAACCTTCCTACACTGTTGGTGGGAATGTAAATTGGTAAAACCACTGTGGAGAACAGCACAGAGCTTCCTTAAAAAGCTTAAATACAGTTACCATGTGATTCAGAAAGGATACATGCAGCCCAATGTTCACTGCAGCACTGTTTACAGTAGCTAAGACACTGAAGCGACCTAAATGCCTATCAACAGAGAAATGGGTAAAGAAGATGGTACATACATATGAGGGAGTATTACTCCATTGGAAAAAAGCCACAAAAAAGGATGAAATAGTGCCATGTGTAGCAACATGAACGAACCCAGAGATTTTCCTACTAAGGTGGAGTAAGTCAGAGATAAATATCATATGATATCACTCATATGTGGAATCTAATTTAAAAATATACAGATCAACTTATTTATAAAATCAAAACAGACTTACAGATAGCAAAAACAAACATTGTTACCGGAGGGGAAATGTGGACGGGAAGGGTAAATCAGGAGTTTGGGGTGAACACATGTGCCCCCCTATATATATAATAGATAAGTAACAAAGACCCGATGTATAGTACATGGCACTCTACTTAAAGAATGTAAAAAAAGTGAATATATGTATACGTACAAGTGAATCACCTTTTCTGTATACCTGAAACTAAGATAACATTGTAAATCAACTATACTCCAAAAAAATAAGGTTATTTTAAAAATTAAAAAATAAAGCACTGACATTTGGCATCCTCAGAATCATCAGCGCTTTTTCTGTCCCCTCTTTGGCAATAGATCTTTGTCATTTGTTACTTTTCTGGAATACCTAGGTTCCAAAATCCTGATTTTTACCTCAAAGAATATAATAATCTCATCTAATGATGGGTTTATTATTCTCTATCAAAAATATATAATTATAAAATATGATTACTTTTCAAAGGCCTTTTATTTATTCAACAAGTATTTATTAATCACATAGCTATTACATATCAAGCAATGTTCTAGGCCCTAGAGATATAGTAATGGACAAAACACCATCTTCGGGTACGAGGAGGGTATATTCTAGTGAGGTCAACAGCAAAGCGGGTGTGTGCTGTGATTGTGCTTGGTCGCTCAATCGTGCCTGACTCTGCAAGCTCATGGACTGTGGCCCACCAGCTCCTCTGTCCATGGGGATTCTCCAGGCAAGAGTACTGGAATGGGTTTCCATACCCTCCTCCAGGGGATCTTCCCAGCCCAGGAATGGAACTCAGGTCTCCTGCATTGCAGGTGGATTCTTTACCATCTGAGCCACCAGGGAAGCCCAATACTGGAGTGGGGAGCCTATCCCTTCTCCAGGAATTGAACTGGGTCTCCTGCATTACAGGTGGATTCTTTACCAGCTGAGCTACCTGGGAAGCCCCAAATAGGTATATATGTGCCTGGATACACACTGGAAGCCCAAAATAGGTATATGTAAATATATATATATATATATATGTATTGATTCTGTCAGTTTGACTAGATCACAGGGTGTCAAGATACTGGGAAAATATTATTATGTGTCTGGGAGTGTTTCCAAATGAAGTTAGCATTTGATTGATAGACTCGGCAAAGTACTTTACCCTCCACAATGTGTATGAACATCATCCAGTGCATTGAATGCCTGAATAGAATGCAGCCCTTCCTCCGTGACTGCTTCAGCTGAGAGGTCAGTCTTCTGCCCTTGGAACCCCTGGTTCTCAGGCCTTTGGACTCAGGCTGAGTTACACCGTAGGTTTCAGCTTGCAGATGTCGGATCACAGGAGAGAGAATAGGTAGAAAGGAGGACAGGTTTGTGGTGTGTGTTTGCCTGCGTACGTGCCCAGCCGCTCAGCTGTGTCCAGCTTTCAGCAAGCCTGTAGACTGTGGTCTGCTCTGTCCAGAGGGTTTCCCAGGCAAAAATACGGGGGTGGGTTGCCACTTCCTTCTCCAGGGGATCTTCCGGACCCAGGAACCAAACCTGTGTCTCCACACTGGCAGATGGATTTGTTACTGCTGAGCCATCAGGGAAGCCCATAGACAGGTTTACTGGTTCTGTTTCTGTAGAGACGAATACTGACTAATACCACGTATATATTGACATGAAAAACTAAGTCTGGGTAAGAAAATAGAGACTAAAGAGAAAGCTTTACTAGATAAAGTGTTCAGGATAGAGTCTCTGAGAAGCTGAGATTTGAAGGAAGACCTGACTCCACTGAGATAAGAATTATATGCAGATCCCAGAGCCTTTCCCCCCAAAAGGAAGAGTAAGGAGAAGACAGAAAAACAAAGCAGCTTGACACAGGAAATGACTGCTTGTTCGAGGCCCAGCAGGCGGGCTGACATGGTTGGGACGTGGTGAGCAAAAGAGAGAGTGGTAGGAGATGAGCTCTAAGAGATGGCCGAGGCCAGGGCTCAGGAGGGCCTTCGGGTTTTCCTCTTGGTGTGATGGGAAACTGTTGGGCCACGACGGCAGGAGAATGATGCTGTTGACATGATGCTCACTTGGAGAGGAACGTGGTGGCCCCCGTTGAAGAGACTGCTGGTGAGCCCAGGAGGCTGGGGTTGTAATGTGCTGACACAGATGGCGCCCTGGACATGGAGTGTGGACGTGAGGAGGGCAAGCAGGGGTCTTATCTGGACACTTTGTGAAGGAAGTGTGTGCCTGGACTGGTGATGCATTAGGCGTGGGTTGTGAGATGAAGTGAGGAATCAAAGATGGGCCACTGAGGATTCTGACCTGAGCAGTTAGGTGAATGACAGGACCATTTACTTCATTTCTCTCATTCTAACTTTTCAGTCTATCTTTGAGAAAAAGAATAGGTCCGTCAATTGAATGAGTAGGAATGCATCTAAGCTAAGAAACTTAGAAATGTAAAAATTCTTTCTGCTTGGCCCCTCTCACCCTAACCATTTCTTCTATATGACTCCTGTTATTTTTCTTTATTTTTTTTCCCCTGAAAGTCTGCAATCTGTCATCTAGAGATTACTTGGGGTCAACTTGTTTTGTTGCTGCGAATGCACTGCTGAGACTTGACAGACCATTAGTCATACATATCCTGGTATGAACTGATCTAGCCAAGCTGTTTTCCTTCTCACATCGACCTATAAGTCGATGTTGAAGGAGGTGATGATGCCCAGGGGATAGACTAAAAAGAAACATTTGAGATCCTGTGGTACTTAGGTAATAAGCAGTTTGATGTGGAAAAATGAAATGTGAGGTTTGAAAGTCTAGAGGGCAGGATGAGGTCACTGTGATTCTAGAAGGTCAGGGAAGACACAGAGACGCAAGAAAACAAACATGGAGTCAAAACGTTAACAGATGTCGCCACGGGCATGTGCTGTTATACCACGCCAATGCGGAAATACTGCTCCAGAAGAGGAAACGTTAGCAAAAGTTCAGTGTGTGTTAGCTCAGGCGTGTCCAGCTCTTTGCGACTCCATGGACTGTAGCCCGCCAGGCTCCTCTGTCCATGGGATTCTCCAGGCAAGAGTACCGGAGCGGGCTGCCATTTCCTTCTCCAGGGGATCTTCCCGACCCAGGTTTCCTGCATTGCAGAGAGTCTCTACCGTCTGAGCCACCAGGAAAGTAAGTTCAGTACATTTTACAAGTATTTATTTTTTATATTTGTTAATAAACCCTTAATATGTTTTTTCATTACATATCTTCCTTGGAAAGCCTTTAACAATTTTAGATTATGCAGGCGGGAGGAGAAGGGGACAACAAAGGATGAGACCGTGGGATGGCATCACCGACTCAATGAACACGAGTTGCAGCGAACCCCAGGAGACAGTGAAGGACAGGGAAGCCTCGTGTGCTGCAGTCCACAGGGTCGCAAAAAGTCAGACATGACTTAGTGACTGAACAACAAGTAAGCTAAGAATTTGCAGAGATGCAATAAAACGAACCCAATTAGAAAGCCAGATTTGCAGGGACTGTACTTTCCAAATCAAAAGTAGACAAAATCTGATAGGTTTGTAACTAAGAACATTGGAGGAATACAGCTCTTGGCTTAAGCCTGTTTGATATTTCAGGGCAGACTGTAAGCCTTTACCAAAGCTTTATCTGGCAAATCTCCCCACTCTTCCCTGACAACAAGGCTGATCCATCTGACTCTTCACTGGTTTTCAGGGAAATGCAACAAGGGCGCTGATGCTGTCTCTGGTTTAGCCTCTTGCTTATACTATTGCAGTAAGTGATCAGTCTTGACTGTTATTAATAATATTATTTCGGCTTCTTTTCTAAATCACTATTCCATCACCTAGGAGACTGTCTTGCTCCAGCTCAGCTGAGCTCCTGATGGCAAGAGAGAAAATTTTAGTTCATAACTGCCCATGAAAATCTAGGCCCTTTTTTTTGCCCTGCCTAGTGAAGGACAGGGAAGGCAGGCATGCTGCAGTCCATGGGATCACAAAGAGTCAGACATGACTTAGCAACTGTCCAACAACAAGCTTTGCAGGTGGCTCACTGGTAAAAGAAACCTGTCAATGCAGGAGATGCAGGAGACACCGGTTCAATCCCTGGGTTGGGAAGATCCCCTCAAGGCATAAATGGCAACCCACTCCAGTGTTCTTTTCTAGAGAATCCCAAGGACAGAGGAGCCTGGTGGGCTACAGTCCATGGGGTTGCAAAGAGTCGGACACAACTGAGCACACACATAAGCCTTCAGTTCAGTTCAGTTCAGTCGCTCAGTCGTGTCTGACTCTTTGTGACCCCATGAATTGCAGCACGCCAGGCCTCCCTGTCCATCACCATCTCCCGGAGTTCACTCAGACTCATGTCCATCGAGTCCATGATCCCATCCAGCCATCTCATCCTCAGTCATCCCCTTCTCCTCCTGCCCCCAATCCCTCCCAGCATCAGAGTCTTCTCCAATGAGTCAACTCTTTGCATGAGGTGGCCAAGGTACTGGAGTTTCAGCTTTAGCATCCTTCCTTCCAAAGAAATCCCAGGGCTGATCTCCTTCAGAATGGACTGGTTGGATCTCCTTGCAGTCCAAGGGACTCTCAAGAGTCTTCTCCAACACCATAGTTCAAAAGCATCAATTCTTTGGCGCTCAGCTTTCTTCACATAATCCTTACAACACAATAAAAATGCATGTCTGACTTGAGAGTGCTAACTAGCCTTCCCCCAAAGTTACTTTTTTCTCAATAAATCAGCTATTTCACAAACAGAAGCACATTTTTGCCCTTCTGTTACTAAATGGAACTTTCATTCATTTTCTCCTCTGACCCAACAATAAATACGTTCTCATAGATTTTAGCTGGGAGTATATTTCAGTGGTAAGTCAGGGCCTGTATGGAATGAAGCTTTTGCTACTGTGGGCCTGGTGCAAAACTAAAAAGAGTTAAGACCCTAAAACTCAGAGGATTTAACTCTGAGCTGCTTTGTTAATTAAGAGTAAGGTGATTAGGAAGTCAGTGGGGCATGCCGTCTCGGTGGCTTATTTATTCAAATAGTTCACGTAATTCCCACCAAACACCCTTCTGCCACTACTCCAAATCCGCCTCCTCCGACCCCACACAAACTTTTCTTGTTGAACTCTAGGAATTCTGATTTCACCAGCTTCCTTCTTCCTGGAATCTACTTTCTATACTAATATTATATGGACTGATTGAGCATAAGGGTATTAATGGCATGTGACTTTCAAGGTAAGGTCATGAATACAATGGAGCTTCCACCTTATTTTAGTCAATCTGGGCATGTAACTGCTACATCATATGGGTGCTCAAGCATCCCTGGGTTGGGTCCATGAGGCAGAGAACTGAGGCCTCTTGCAACTAGTCAGCAAGCAACTGGGCAGAGTCCTGGGAGTGAGCTGTCTTGGAAATCCCCCAGGCCTAGCCAAAGCTTCAGATGACTGCCTGTTGCCTGAAACGTGAAACTTTTCAAGACAGAACCACCCATCTCTAATCCATAACCAGCTTCCTGACCCACATGTGTGAGATAATAAATATATATCATTGTTTACAGTTGCTAAATGTTGGGGATAATCTGTTATTCTCTATATTGCTATATACTCATGTATATAAAATAGCATGTTTCTTGTAGTCTGAATCCTGAACTCTGATGATTAATATTCTTTTCAATAAGCCATTTAACCCATTCCCAGTGGTATCCTTTTGAGCCACTTCATTTACAGGGGATTAGCTTATTGCAGAAGACTACTGTGATCTGAACAAAGTCAGAAGTCATTTTATCATACCATGCCTTTAGTTTTCTAAAGTTTTGCTTTTACTTCTTGTATTTTTATACCTTTCTTGAAAAATTATAACTAACAATTTGCTACTTTCAAGAGAAATGTTCATTTCATCTAGAATTTCACACCTTTAATTCTTGACCCTTATTTGCATTTTTCATGATATAATTAATGTGTTGTCACTGTATTCTTATAAATTTTTTATAAAGTTGGCATTTCTCAAACAAGTAGCTATTAGCAAAATGAATTTTTTCTTACATTATTTTTTTTTTTTAACAATTCTTACTTTTGGGGAACACAGAAGTAAACAAGTTGACCTTATGCTTTAAATAAAGTCTTTGTCCCATAAGATCTTTCTGCTATCTCTAACATCAGTTCTACTTTCTTGTAACACTATGTGATTTTTCTCAAATTCTAGTATGTAACTCAAACTTGATGTTTGCCAAAAGCTATCAAGAGCAACAACAGTAATAACTAACGTTTCTTGGGCAGCCAGGCGCTGTGCTCTGTGCTGCTGATCTTTTGTTTCATTTACTCTTCATAACAATCCTGTGAGAAAGGTGCTGGGCATCACCACCCCCTTCTAGAAGCCACAAGAAGAGTGTTTTAAGAAGGGAATGGTCAGGAGCTCTCTCTCCTGGGGAACCGGGGCTTAGGGTCAGTGGGCCTCCCTGGTGGCTCAGTGGATAAAGAATCCACCTGCAATGCAGGAGACCTGCGTTTGATCCCTGGGTCAGGAAAAGTCACCTGGAGAAAGAAATGGCAGCCCACGTCAGTATTCTTGCTTGGGGAGTCCCATGGGCAGAGGACAGAGGAGCCTGGTGGGCTACAGTTCACGGGGTCACGAGAGCTGGACACGGTTTAGTGACGAAACCACCCCTAGGGCGCTGGTTCCTGACACACCAGTCCCAGGGCAAGTCTTGATTTCAGTGTGGGCATCGGTGTGGTATGGACTAAATTGTCTTCCCCCCAAAATTAGTGTGGCGAAGGCTTAACTCCCCCCATGACTCTTTTTGGAGATAGCCCTTTAGGGAGGCAATTAAATTTAAATGAGATCGGAAGGATGGGGCCTTCATCCAACAGGACTGGTGTCCTTATGAAAAGGGGAGAAGAAAGGACTTCCCTGGTGGCCCAGTGGTTAAGACTCTGCTTCCACTACAGGGTGCATGGGTTCAATTCCCGGTTGGGGAACTAAGATCCTGCAGGCTAGGCAGCCAAAAAATAAATAAATAAATAAAGAGGAGGAGAGTTCAGCACTCTCTCCTTCCCTGTGCAGAGACACTTGGCTGTGTCAACAGCCTCCAGACCGTGAGAAAATAAATGTCTGTTGTTTAAGCCACCCAGCCTATGGTATTTTGTTACAACAGCCCAAGCAGACTAATAAACAGGATTTGCTTTCTCACTGTCTCTTTCAGACACTCTTGGATGAACCTTGACTAGTAAACCACACCCTATTAATGCAGTTACATATCTTGCATAAAACTGATTATAATTAATTGCTTCTTTATTCTTCAGCGCATTAAAATTCACTACTCTCTCACACTAATATTACGTTTAGCACTGTAACTACCTAGCACATGTTAGCACTATTAATCATGTCATCCATATCATTAAAACCAAAATGTTGTCAAACAGTCTTCCTGCTTAGCTGTAGAAAATGAACAGCTGAACACAATGTCAAGCTTTACAGCATTGAAATATTAATGTCCCTAATGTTTAGTTTGAAACAATTACTTATTTTGTTGCATTGGGTCTCCGTTGCGGCACACGGGCTGAGTAGTTGCGGCACGCACGCCCAGCTGCAGCAAGTGGGATCCTAGTCGAGGACCACACTGCATCCCCCACACTAGAAGCTGGACTCCTAACCACTGGACCATCAGAGGAGTGCCCCGAAGGCTTAAGTTTGAAATGAATTGTTTATGCCTCAGAGAAACCATCTAAGTATCCAGAGGCCTGTTTCTTGGAGTTCTGACTACTTGTGTGATTTGGGCTTGTTCCTGCTGGATCCTGACCTTACAGGATTCTTATCATTGTCTACCTCACAAGGTCTTGGCTAGAATCCTGTATCCTAAACTGTTCAATATCCTTCTGGCCTCAAAATACCTATCCTGACTTGCCTTCTGTCTGTCAAGCTTTTTCTCACAGCCAGGACAGCACAATCAGAAAATGATGATGGCCCTGGGTTTTAGAGTCAGCTGACAATCCACTCCAGTATTCTTGCCTAGAGAATCCTGTGGACAGAGAAGCCCAGTAGGTTACAGTCCACGGGGTCGTGAAGAGTCGGACACGACTGAGCGACTTCACCTCCACCTTCACCTTCAACCTGAATTTTAGTGATTTCTCCACCATTTAATAGAGTCAGTGAAGTCTGGCCAGGTTGCTTACATTCATGCATCTCAGTTCCTCATATGTGTAATGTGCTAGCAACTCTTCAATTTTTATGAGGAATAAATGAAATGAAAACCACTTAGCTAGGTGCCTGAAACATAATAAATATTCAATCACCCATAGTTATCATTATTAGTTGTTGATTAATCTGTTTCATGAGGCTTCCCTGGTGGCTCAGTAGGTAAAGAATCTGCCAGCAATGCAGGAGATGCAGGAAACTTGGGTCCAATCCCAGGGTTGGGAAGAAGAAGAAGAAAATAGCAACCCACTCCAGTATTCTCTCCTGGGAAATCCCATGGACAGAGGAGCCTGGTGGGGTATGATCCTTGGGAACACAGAGAGTCAGACATGACTTAGCGGCTGAGCATGCATGCCATTAGCTTTAGTCTTTGTAAATGGAGGCTACTGGCTCTAATGCTGTGGTTGTAGGTTACTCATTGCAAAAGAGAACCTCTGGCTGAAATGACTGAAAGTAAAGAATGATCAAGACGGAGAATTTTAGGGGCTGGATAAGCCTGAGGTGGGATAAATGTGTGGAAGCAAGTAGCTTCCCCCTGCCCCCAGCTCAAATTACACCCAAAAAAAAGCATCTATATCACCTAAACAGAACAGGATGTATCTCTTCAAGATAGTAATTTCATTTCCTTTGCATATATAACTAGAAGTGGGATTTCTGGATTACATAGTAGCTCTATTTCATAATTTTTTGAGGAACCTCCTTACTATTTTTCTTAAGTGACTGCACCAATTTATAATCCCACCGATAGTGTATAAGTACTCCCTTTTCTCCACATCCTTGCCAGTATGTGTTATCTCTCATCTTTTCAATAATTCTGTCTAGTGTGAGGTGATATCCCTGTGGTTTTGATTTATATCTCCCTGATGATTAGTGATATTCAACACCAGTTTATAGATCTGTTGGTCATTTGTAGATCCTCTTTATAAAAATGTCCATTCGGTTCTTTTGCGCAGTTAAAAAAATTTTTTAAATTTGTCTTTATGTATTAGGGTATAGGGTGTAACTAACAAACAGTATTGTGATGGTTTCAAGTGAACAGGGAAGAGACTCAGCCATACATATACATGTATCCATTCTCCCCCAGACTCCTCTCCCATCCAGGCTGCCACATGGCACTGAGCAGAGTTCCAGGTGCTACAGTAGGTCCTTGTTGGTGATCCATTTTGAATATAGCTGTGTGTACATGTCCATCCCAAACTCCCTGATTATCCCTCCCTGTATCCTTTCTCCCAACCGCCATAGACTTTTTCTTGAAGTCTGTGAGTCCGTTTCTGTTTTGTGAGTTCATCTGTATCATTTCCTTTTAGACTGCATATATAAGGGATGTCATACAACATTTCTGCTCTGTCCAACTAACCTCACTCTGTATGATACTCTTTGGGTCTAACCCTAACCCTATTTTTAATTAGATTATTTGCTTTTGTTTTGTTTTGCTTCTGATACTGAATTATATGCATTCCTTATATATTTGGGGTATCACCCCTCTACAGTTAAGTCATCTGTAAATGTTTTCTCTTTCTCCTTAGGTTGCTTCTTCATTTCAATGACTATTGCCCAGATCCATTTCAAAAAGCTTTTTCTGTTTTCTTTCAGGAGTTTTATAGTTTCAGACCTTGCATTTAAGTCTTTGATCCATTTTGAGTTAATTTTGGTGAGTGATGTCTTCAAAATTCTTCATCATTTTTACCAGTCTTATGGTAAACACTGAATGTTTAGTTTGAAAAAGACTATGTGTATAATTGGACCAAAATTGGACCAAATTAAGTATGGGGGAGCAGAATTAATGCTGCACTTAGTTGCTCAGTCATGTCTGACTCTTTGTGACCCCATGGACGATAGCTCATCAGGCCCCTCTGACCACGGGGATTCTGCAGGCAAGAATACTGGAGTGGGTTGCCATGCCCTCCTCCACGGGAATCTTCCCAACCCAGGGATGGAACCCAGGTCTCCCACATTGCAGGTGGATTCTTTATCATCTGAGCCACTGGGGAAGCCCATGAATATTGGAGTGGGCAGCCTATCCCTTCTTCAAGGGACTTTCTCGACCCTAGAATTGAACCAGGGTCTCCTGCAATGCAGGCTGATTCTTTATCAGCCAAGCTATGGGAGAAGCCCAGAAGAATTAGTATCTGTCAGTAAAAACGATAGAAAAGCAGATTTAATTAAATATGAGACTTCAAGTAGGAGAAAATTTTATAAACTCGTTATCAAATAAAAATGTAAATTAGGAAACTGCAATCTTTGAGAGGTCATCTGTTTACCAAGGTTTGAGGAACAGAGTGAATCCATTCTATGCAGAGGTGCCTTATACCAAAAGATTTGAAAGTCCTTCAAGAGGTGTTTATTGGGGACTACAGAGTGGCTAGAACAGCAGATACTCTCCTCCAGTGTGGCTTTCTAATTCTTAATCAATAGCACACTGAAGGGTGCAGTTACTGAGTCCATAAAATGCAGAAGACCTGATTGCTGCCCACAGAAACCCAATACAGGATGCGCAATAGAGAAAGAAAACCGTTTACATACAGTGCATCTAGGAAACCATAGAATCTAAACCACTACCTCTCAGAAACGTTTTCCCAAATCTGTGATCTCCATGCACAAGAAAAAATATCTAAACCCACATTTCCTTTAGAGAAAAAAGGACTTGTTATAATTTATGCTTGTAAAACTAGAAAATATTTGCTAATTAGTGAAGCCAATTCAGACTCTAGTTAATCACAAAGAAAAATTATGAACCTGAGAAGATCTTGAGAATTTATTTGCAATTGACTTTTTTCTTTTATAAACAAGGCAAATTTTAAGTATTTATCTCAAACATTTAAAATGCTAAAATTAATCGGCAGTGGTTACCAATTCCTATATCAACCAGCTGTTAATAACAGTTACAAATCATGTCATTTGTGTGCTAAACTTGCATCAAACATCAACAAACATTATTTTTAATTCTTTGAGAAATTTGTAATTATTAGTTCCCTATTTGTAAGTGAGGAGCCAAAAGTTTAGGAATACTATACAACTTGCTAGTAGCCATGCAGAAAATGTGTATGTGCGTGCTCAGTCCTGTTGACTTTTTGCAACACCATGGACTGTAGCCCACCAGTCTCGTCTGTCTATGGAATTTTCCAGGCAAGAAAACTGGAGTGGGCTGCCATTTCCTTCTCCAGGGGATCTTCCCCACCAGGGATCAAACCCTTCTTTCCTATGTCTCCTGCAAAATAACCAGCACTCATTAATTAGTATTGTTATTTACATTAAAAGTATGAACATGTACATTAATAGCTGACATCAATGCAATAAAGCCCTAACATTTTAGTTTAATAAAAAATGATTCATGTGGCCATAGAAACAAAAGCAATTACTTGTTTTATCTGCTACTTTCCTTTTTGCAATGTCAACTTCTATTCTAATGAATCAACATACCTCTGTTAAAGTCCTGTTTTATGACAGTTTCACCAGTAAGAGCAACTTTGAATTCTGCTGAAAACAATATCTGTACACTTGAATATAATGCTAACATATCTGCACCACATTTGATAGAAAAGAAAGTTATTTCAAATGTGGTGTTATGTAATGCAGATAGGGAAGTTAAAACTGATTGGTTCTAAAATGAAATTTTATTGTTTTATTTGCTCCGCAAGATGAAAATCAATTGCTGTCAACTGTAGTTTAAGCTTTTATTTTAGGAAAATAGGAAATTACAAAAATGAGATTTTTACCAGCAAGATTTTTTGGCTTTGTTATTAAAAAAAACTTTCTCCCCATGTTAGAGAAGCTCTTTGAGTGCATGTGTGATAAGTCCCTTCAGCCGTGTTCAACTCTCTGTGACCCTACGGACTGCAGCCTGCCAGGCTCCTCTGTCCATGGGATTCTCCAGGCAAGAGTACTGGAGTGGGTTGCCATGCCCTCCTCTGGGGGACCTTCCCGACCCAGGGATCAAACTTGCTTCTCCTGCCTTGGCATGCAGGTTCATTTCCACTAGCACCACCTGGAGAGCCCCAGAGCAACTCTTTAAAACAGCAAATCACCTCACGTTTCCCCTCCCATCCAGCCATTGGCTTGCCTTCTTAGTTCAGTTAGTTCAGTCGCTCAGTTGTGTCCGACTCTTTGCGACCCCATGAATCGCAGCACGCCAGGCCTCCCTGTCCATCACCATCTCCCGGAGTTCACTCAGACTCATGTCCATCGAGTCCGTGATGCCATCCAGCCATCTCATCCTCGGTCGTCCCCTTCTCCTCCTGCTCCCAATCTCTCCCAGCATCAGAGTCTTTTCCAATGAGTCAACTCTTCGCATGAGGTGGCCAAAGTACTGGAGTTTCAGCTTTAGCATCATTCCTTCCAAAGAACTCCCAGGGTTGATCTCCTTCAGAATGGACTGGTTGGATCTCCTTGCAGTCCAAGGGACTCTCAAGAGTCTTCTCCAACACCACAGTTCAAAAGCATCGATTCTTCGGCGCTCAGCTTTCTTCACAGTCCAACTTTCACATCCATACATGACCACAGGAAAAACCATAGCCTTGACTAGGCGGACCTTAGTCGGCAAAGTAATGTCTCTGCTTTTGAATATACTATCCAGGTTGGTCATAACTTTTCTTCCAAGGAGTAAG
>SJYX01024820.1:312923-378460 GCA_006410675.1 Oreotragus oreotragus
TTGACCATCTGGTGATGTCCATGTGTAGAGTCTTCTCTTGTGTTGCTGGAAGAGGGTGTTTGCTATGACCAGTGCATTTTCTTGGCAAAACTCTATTAGTCTTTGCCCTGCTTCATTCCGCATTCCAAGGCCAAATTTGCCTGTTACTCCTGGTGTTTCTTGACTTCCTACTTTAGCATTCCAGTCCCCTATAATGAAAAGGACATCTTTTTTGGGTGTTAGTTCTAAAAGGTCTTGTAGGTCTTCATAAAACCGTTCAACTTCAGCTTCTTCAGCATTACTGGTTGGGGCATAGACTTGGATAACTGTGATATTGAATGGTTTGCCTTGGAAATGAACAGAGATCATTCTGTCATTTTTGAGATTGCATCCAAGTACTGCATTTCGGACTCTTTTGTTGACCATGATGGCTACTCCATTTCTTCTGAGGGATTCCTGCCCGCAGTAGTAGATATAATGGTCATCTGAGTTAAATTCACCCATTCCAGTCCATTTTAGTTCTCTGATTCCTAGAATGTCGACGTTCACCCTTGCCATCTCTTGTTTGACCACTTCCAATTTGCCTTGATTCATGGACGTGACATTCCAGGTTCCTATGCAATGTTGTTCTTTACAGCATCGGATCTTGCTTCTATCACCAGTCACATGCACAACTGGGTATGGTCCACTGGAGAAGGGAATGGCAAGCCACTTCAGTATTCTTGCCTTGAGAACCCCATGAACAGTATGAAAAGGCAGAGTGATAGGATATCAAAAGAGAATCTCCCCAGGTCGTTAGGTGCTCAATATGCTACTGGAAATCAGTGGAGAAATAACTGCAGAAAAAATGAAGGGATGGAGCCAAAGCAAAAACAATACCCAGTTGTGCATGTGACTGGCTTGCCTTCTTACACAGAGTCAAATCCAAAGCCCTAACAAGTGGCCCTAAATCATCTCCCCGTGCTGTCCCCCTGGACTCCCCTCAGTCCATTCCCGCGCCCTCCAGTGTGTCCTGGAGGCCTTCTTGCTGTTTCTCCAGTACGCCAGACGCAGGCACCCTTGAGGACCTTTCCACGTGCAATGTGTTTTCCTTGGAAATGTCTCCGCACAGACATCTGTACGGCTGCTCTCTCAGTTCCCTGAAGAACCTGTCACTTTAAGAGGAAGGCCTTGCTGGCCGCCCCATGCACAGTAGCAGCCTCTGCCATTGTCATCATCCGTCCTGCCTGTCTGGACTTACTCACTGCTGCCCAGCGTATCTCTGCATTCCTCCTTTATGATCTGCCTCCTCAATTGCCGTACAGTGTAGAATTACGGCAGCAGGGGCTTTTGCCATATCCCCAGTCCTTGTTAAAAGAAGGGACGTGTGGGCATAGACATTGCTATGGTTTGAATGTTTGTGTCCCCCTAAAATTCATCTGTTGACATCTTAGCCTCTAAGCTGATGGGGGTAGCAGGGGGTCCCTGGGAGGTGGTGAGGCACGCAGAGCCCCCATGGGTGGGTTTATGGCCTTAATAAAAGCAGCCCCACAGAGCTCCCGCCCCCCTCCCACCATGGGAGAACACAGCGAGAAGTCAGCAATCGGTAACTAGACCCTGACCAGCCTGGCGCCGTGGTCTTGGACTTGCAGCCTCTGAAACTGAGAAATACATTCCTGTTGTTTACAGGCTGCGATGTGTGGCGTTTTGTTACAGCAGTCCAAATAGACTGAGACAGACATGTCTGCAGGGAGAATGCCGTGTGGAGATGAAGGCAGAGCCAGTGAAGCTGCTGTGTGCTGAACAGTTCTAACGGTGCCAGCAGCCACCAGTCGCCACGGGGGAGGCATGAGATAGATTCTGTTCTGGAAGAGCCCTCAGAGGGAACGAGTCTTGCCAACACTGTGGTCTCGGGTTTTTAGCCTTCAGAATGTATTGTGAATCAATACATTTCTATTGTTTGAGGCACTGAATTAGTGATGCTTTGTTACAACAACCCGGCTTCCCGGGTGGCTCAGTGGTTAAAGCGTCTGCCTCCAATGCGGGAGACCCGGGTTGGATCCCTGGGTCGGGAAGATCCCCTGGAGAAGGAAATGGCAATCCACTCCAGTATTCTTGCCTGGAGAATCCCATGGACGGAGAAGCCTAGTAGGTTACAGTCCACGGGGTCGCAAAGAGTCGGACACGACTGAGCGACTTCACCTTCACCTTCAAGGAACTCATATACACTGTTGACCAGTNATGCTTCCTAAGGCCCCCTTGACTTCACATTCCAGGATCTGTCTCTTATACACATCTAGATGTGTATAAGAGACAGGTCCACGGGGTCGCAAAGAGTCGGACACGACTGAGCGACTTCACCTTCACCTTCAAGGAACTCATATACACTGTTGACCAGTTTAAGAAGAATTACTCATCCTCAGTTTCTTTGTCATAAGGACATGTCAGGGTGAAACCAAAAGCCCCCAAATCCTTGGGGTTTATTTTTTCAATTTAAAATGATTTTTTAAAACATTTAGTATCTATGTACTCACTCAGTCATGTCCAATTCTTTGTGACCCCAAGGACTGTAAGCCCACCAGGCTCCTCTGTCCATGGGATTTCCCAGGAAAGAATACTGGAGTGGGCTGCCATTTCCTTCTCCAGGATTAATGTTTATAAAAACCAGTAATAAAGGATGCTAAATTATATATCATAGAAAGTTAAAGAGGGAAGATTCATAAATGTGAGACCTATAAAATAAAGGAGAGGGCAGAGAAATTGAAGAACATAAAAATGAATGGGAAAGATAAGTATATCAAAGGCAAAAGACAAACCCAGATATGTCCAACCAGATACACAAAATGGAAAGCAAAACACACCCCCCAAAACACAGTCCTGTTTAAAGATGTACTTGAGACATAAATATCTCCTAGGTATAAAATAAGTTACAAGATATTATGTATAGCACAGGGAACATAGTCAATATTTTATAATAACTTTGTATAAAGTATATTCTATAAAAATATCTACCATATTATATACTTGAAACTAATATCAACTATACCAAGCTAATAACAACAATATCAACTAAAACTAACTCAACTATACCAAATTAAAAATAAAAGACTTAAATATAAATCATACAGAGTAACAGAATTCCATTTTTGTAGCATTTACATTTTTTTCATTGTTTGAACATCATAAAAGGTTTTACACTGCAGGGCACTTTTGCAACTAAAATGAAAAGCCAGGTCATTCCTCTCAAGCCAGTGGTCTCAACTTCTCTGCACATTAGACTTGCCTGAGGATATTTATAAGATCCCAAAGTCCAGGCCACAGCCTAGACCAACTAAATCACAATGCCTGAGGACAGAGCTATGGCTTCAGCAGTTTTTAAACCCTTCAGGTGATTCCGAAGTACAGACGAGTTTAGGAACCACTGTTTGGTGAAATAATGGAGGACCAGATGTTCCTTGGTCAAAATTTAAACTTTTTACTTCAGGGAATATAATCATCCTCAAGTCCTACATTTCAGAAAATGTCTCCACATGACCAAGTTTTAGTCAACTAGTTAATGCAAGTCCAGACAGGGCAGGAGGCCTCAGAAGAAGCATAAAGTGTGTGTGCGTTAGTTGCTTTCTTGTGCCCAACTCATCATGACCCCACGGACTGTGGTCTGCTGGGCTCCTGTGTCCACGGAATTTTCCAGGCTAGAATTCTGGAGTGAGTTGCCATTTTCTTCCCTAGGAGATCTGCTCAACCCAGGGACTGAACCCAGGTCTTCTGCAAGCAGATTCTTTATGGTGTGAGCCACCAGGGAAGCCCAAGAAGACGCATGGTCTGAAATTATTATTATTATTATTTAGAGACATCCAGGGGTCTTACAGTTCTGCAGCAAAACGTCCTGTCTGGGAGCAACACTCCACCTTGTCTAGCTGATGGCAGCGGGCAGGGCTCGTTGGTAATCTTCACTCCTCAGGGAAGGAGGTAACCACTTATAGGAGGAACTGACATTAGGTTGGCTCATCAGGTATCAAGGAAAATAGGTATTAAGAAATAGAGTTGGCAGGAGGGATTATAGAGCAAGCAATTCCAGAAGCTGAAATGAGGTCTATGCACAGTAATTGAAGGAACAACACAAAAACCATACAAAGTGGAATGAGGCTCAGCAACAGTGGGGTGATTGAAGGCAAGGGATAGTCCCCAGGCTTTGCTGGACATTGGAATCACCTGGCTCCTATGCCCCCAAGCATTCCGATCTCATTGGTATGTGGTGATCCCAAGGGCCTCCAGAATGTTTAAGTGCCCCTGGCGATTCTAATGTGCCATAAAATTTCAAAACCACGGCTCTGGCTGTTTCAGGAATCCATTGCCCCTGCAGGCTGTTCAGTGTCCTCTGTGGTCAGGCAGCCTAGAACGGGTTGTCCAAGTGGCTGGGTGACCATCTTGGATGGGACAGCTGTGCTGCAGCTAAGCTTACAGGGTGGCCCCTATGTCAGTCTGATGGACAGGTTCACAGTCCTTTGATTACCAAGGCTTAAACGCCATAAGCAGCAGCTGTGAATTTGCAACTCCAGAGTCCAAGAAATTTATGAGAATTAGAAATGTCTCATTACTTTCAGTTCAGTCAGTTCAGTTTGGGACCCCATGGACTGCAGCATGCCATGCTTCCCTGTCCATTACCAACTCCCAGAGTTTACTCAAACTCATGTCTATAGAGTCAGTGATGCCATCTCATCCTCTGTTGTCCCCTTCTCCTCCTGCCTTCTACCTTTCCCAGCATCAGGGTCTTTTCCAATGAGTCAGTCCTTCTCATGAGGTGGCCAAACTACTGGAGTTTCAGCTTCAACATCAATCCTTCCAAGGAATATTGAGGACTCATTTCCTTTAGGATTGACTGGTTGGATCTCCTTGCAGTTCAAGGGACTCTCAAGAGTCTCCTCCAACACCACAAATCAAAGGCATCAATTCTTTGGTGCTCAGCATTCTTTACAGTTCAACTCTCACATAAATACATGACTACTGGGAAAACCATAGCTTTGACTAAATGGACCTTTGTTGGCAAAGTAATGTCTCTGCTTTTTAATATACTGTCTAGGTTGGTCATAGCTTTTCTTCCAAGGGGCAAGCATCTTTCAATTTCATGGCTGCAGTCACCATTTTCAGTGATTTTGGAGGCCTCCAAAATAAAGTCTGTCACTGTTTTCATTGTTTCCCCACCTATTTGCTATAAAGTGATGGAACCAGATGCCATGATCTTAGTTTTCTGAATGTTGAGTTTTAAGCCAGCTTTTTCACTCTTCTCTTTCAGTTTCATCAAGAGGCTCTTTAGTTCTTTGCTTTCTGCCATAAGGGTGGTGTCATCTGCATATCTGAGGTTATTGATATTTCTCCTGGCAATTTGATTCCAGCTTATGCTTCATCCAGTCCAACGTTTCTCATGACATACACTGCATATAAATTAAATAAGCAGGGGGACAATATACAGCCTTAACCTACTCCTTTCCTGATTTGGAACCAGTCAGCTGTTCCATGTCCAGTTCTAACTGTTGCTTCTTGACCTGCATACAGATTTCTCGGGAGGCAGGTCAGGTGGTCTGGTATTCCCATCTCTTGAAGAATTTTCCATGGTTTATTGTGATCCACACAGTCCCTGTCTCTTATACACATCTAGATGTGTATAAGAGACAGTNGATGCCATGATCTTAGTTTTCTGAATGTTGAGTTTTAAGCCAACTTTTTCACTCTCCTCTTTCACTTTCATCAAGAGGCTCTTTAGTTCTTTGCTTTCTGCCATAAGGGTGGTGTCATCTGCATATCTGAGGTTATTGATATTTCTCCTGGCAATTTGATTCCAGCTTATGCTTCATCCAGTCCAACGTTTCTCATGACATACACTGCATATAAATTAAATAAGCAGGGGGACAATATACAGCCTTAACCTACTCCTTTCCTGATTTGGAACCAGTCAGCTGTTCCATGTCCAGTTCTAACTGTTGCTTCTTGACCTGCATACAGATTTCTCGGGAGGCAGGTCAGGTGGTCTGGTATTCCCATCTCTTGAAGAATTTTCCATGGTTTATTGTGATCCACACAGTCCAAGGCTTTGGCATAGTCAGTAAAGCAGAAGTACATGCTTTTCTGGTATTCTCTTGCTTTCTCAATGATCCAACGAATGTTGGCAATTTGATCTCTTGTTCCTCTGCCTTTTTCTAAATCCAGCTTGAACATCTGGAATTTCAAGGCTCACGTACTGTTGAAGCCTGTCTTGGAGCATTTTGAGCATTACTTTGCTAGCATGTGAGATAGGCGCAATTATTTGAGCATTCTTTGGCATTGCCTTTCTTTGGGATTGGAATGAAAACTGACCTTTTCCAGTCTTCTGGCCACTGCTGAGTTTTCCATATTTTCTGGCATATTGAGTGCAGCACTTTCACAGCATCATCTTTTAGGACTGAAATGCCTCAACTGGGATTCCATCACCTCCACTAGCTTTGTTCGTAGTGATGCTTCCTAAGGCCCCCTTGACTTCACATTCCAGGATGTCTGGCTCTAGGTGAGTGATCACACCATCGTGATTATCTGGGTCGTGAAGATCTTTTTTGTGTAGTTCTTCTGTACATTCTCATTTCTGTCTTTTACTGAGCCCATCTTTGCATGAAATGTTCCCTTGGTATCTCTAATTTTCTTGAAGAGATCTCTAGTCTTTCCCATGCTGTTCTTTTCCTCTATTTCTTTGCTTTGATCACCAAGGAAGGCTTTCTTATCTCTCCTTACTATTCTTTGGAACTCTGCTTTCAAATGGGTATATCTTTCCTTTTCTCCTTTACCTTTAGTTTCTCTTCTTTTCTCAGCTATTTGTAAGGCCTCCTCAGACAACCATTTTGCATTTTTGCATTTCCTTTTCTTGGGGATGGTCTTGATCTCTGCCTCCTGTACAATGTCAGGAACCTCTGTCCATAGTTCTTCAGGGTCTATCAGATCTAGTCCCTTGAATCTGTTTGTTACTTCCATTGTATAATCATAAGGGATTTGATTTAGGTCATACTTGAACATCTGAGTGAACTCTGGGAGTTGGTGATGGACAGGGAGGCCTGGTGTGCTGTGATTCATGGGGTCACAAAGAGTTGGACACGACTGAGCGACTAAACTGAACGGAATGGTCTAATGGTTTTCCCCACTTTCTTCAATTTAAGTCTGAATTTGGCAATAAGGAGGTCATGATCTGAGCCACAGTCAGCTCCTGGTCTTGTTTTTGCCGACTGTGTAGAGCTTCTCTATCTTTGTCTGCAAAGAATATAATCAATCTGATTTCGGTGTTGACCATTTGGTGATGTCCATGTGTAGAGTCTTCTCTTGCATTGTTGGAAGAGGATATTTGCTATGACCAATGCATTCTCTTGGAAAAACTATAAGCCTTTGACCTGCTTCATTTTGTATTCCAAGGCCAAATTTGCCTGTTACTCCAGGTATTTCTTGCCTTCCTACTTTTGCATTCCAGTCCCCTAGAATGAAAAGAACATCTTTTGGGGGTGTTAGTTCTAGAAGGTCTTCATAGAACTGTTCAACTTCAGCTTCTCCAGCATTACTGGTTGGGGCATGGACTTGGATTACTGTGATATTGAGTGGTTTGCCTCGGAAACAAACAGAGATCATTCTGTCGTTTTTGAGATTGCACCCAAGTACTGCATTTCAGACTCTTTTGTTGACTATGATGGCTACTCCACTTCTTCTAAGATATTCCTGCCCACAGTAGTAGATGTAATGGTCACCTGAGCTAAATTCACCCATCCCAGTCCATTTTAGTTCCCTGACTCCTAAAATTTCGATATTCACTCTTGCCATCGCCTGTTTACCACTTCCAATTTGCCTTGATTCATGGACGTGACATTCCAGGCTGCTATGCAGTATTGCGCTTTACAGCATCGGACTTTACTTCCATCGCCGGTCACATCCACAGCTGGGCGTTGCTTTTGCTTTGGCTCCTTCGCTTCGTTCTTTCTGGAGTTATTTCTCCACTGATCTCCAGTAGCATATTGAGCACCTACTAACCTGGGGGGTTCATCTTTCAGTGCCCTATCCTTTTGCATTTTCATGCTGTTCATGGGGTTCTCAAAGTAAGAATACTGAAGTGGTTTGCCATTCTCTTCTCCAGTGGACCACTTATAACTTTAGTTTCTTTAAAAAAAAAATTAGGATTTTCTCCAGCGCTTCAACTTCTTTAGGTAGAGAAACACCATTTCAGTCTTTCAAGGGATCCTTTCCCTAGACCCCAATGTTGCACAGCCTGTGGACAGAGGAGTCTGGCAAGCTACAGTCCATGGAGTCGTAAAGAGCTGGACATGATTGAGTAGCTAACACAATGCACATCATTTCCCAAATTTCCAAGGATTCCTTCAAAAAGCAAACTAGCCTGAGAGGCTATCCTTTGTCTTTTCATTGACGACATCAGATAACCCCAAATGCACATTATCCAAGTCCACATTTTTTAAAAAAAGAATGTAGCAATCATCTCATCCAAAAAATTCTTTATAAGTAGGTTATTATTAAGAAATAAACATCTAGTGAATCAATGAATTGCTTTATTTGTGAAGTTCATCAGAAATCAGGTTTGCTTAATCCCTCAATTGGTCTTTGTGAACATTTATGACACATAAGAAATTTTTTAGAAATATCTTGCACTGCCAAAGGATGACTTACACATGGAGTTCTATCTTCAGAAATTTAGAATCTAATTATTTTAACAGGAAGGACCAAAGTTGCCATTAGAAAGTAGTGATTAAAAAAACAATAACAAGGAACTCAGGGGTCCGAAAAGCGAGAGCATACATGGGGGACAGGAAGAGGAAACGAAGGGATCAGAAAGGCTTTATTGTGGAAAATGGCAGCTGAGCTAAACTTTCAAGAATGCCTATTCAATTTCACACTCTTTGTTCCATTTCAGTTCAGTTCAGTTCAGTTCAGTCGCTCAGTTGTGTCCGACTCTGCGACCCCATGAATCGCAGCACACCAGGCCTCCCTGTTCATCACCATCTCTTGGAGTTCACTCAGACTCACGTCCATCGAGTCCATGATGCCATCCAGCCATTTCATCCTCGGTTGTCCCCTTCTCCTCCTGCCCCCAAATCCCTCCCAGCATCAGAGTCTTTTCCAATGAGTCAACACTTCTCATGAGGTGGCCAAAGTACTGGAGTTTCAGCTTTAGCATCATTCCTTCCAAAGAAATCCCAGGGTTGATCTCCTTCAGAATGGACTGGTTGGATCTCCTTGCAGTCCAAGGGACTCTCAAGAGTCTTCTCCAACACCNTTCAGCTTTAGCATCATTCCTTCCAAAGAAATCCCAGGGTTGATCTCCTTCAGAATGGACTGGTTGGATCTCCTTGCAGTCCAAGGGACTCTCAAGAGTCTTCTCCAACACCACAGTTCAAAAGCATCAATTCTTCGGCGCTCAGCCTTCTTCACAGTCCAACTTTCACATCCATACATGACCACAGGAAAAACCATAGCCTTGACTAGATGGACCTTAGTCGGCAAAGTAACGTCTCTGCTTTTGAATATACTATCTAGGTTGGTCATAACTTTTCTTCCAAGGAGTAAGTGTCTTCTAATTTCATGGTGGCAGTCACCATCTGCAGTGATTTTGGAGCCCCAAAAAAGAAAGTCTGACTGTTTCCACAGTTTCCCCATCTATTTCCCATGAAGTGATGGGACCGGATGCCATGATCTTCGTTTTCTGAATGTTGAGCTTTAAGCCAACTTTTTTGCTCTCCTCCTTCACTTTCATCAAGAGGCTTTTTAGCTCCTCTTCACTTTCTGCCATAAGGGTGGTGTCATCTGCATATCTGAGGTTATTGATATTTCTCCCGGCAATCTTGATTCCAGTCTGTTTCTTAAAATGGATTGGAATGGGTGAATTTAACTTGTTCCATTTAGTTTTTGTAAAAGCCTACTGTGATATTTGGAGCAAGAATTATTGCATCATCATCATCCCAGTTTTCCGAGTGAAAACAAATAAAGACCTGAAGTGATCAGTTTACATGGATGTTAACTGAGTGCTTCCCAGGTGGCAGTACCCAGTGCAGGAGACATTCCATCCTGACAGGCACCCAGGAAGTGGCACCCCACTGCAGCATTCTTTCCAAGAGAACCCCATGGACAGAGGAGCGTGGTGGGCTACAATCCGTAGAGTCACAGAGTTGGACATGACCGAGGGTCTGAGCTGAGGCAGCACGTTCAATTCAATCATTTTGCCATATAGCAGAAATTAACACAGTACTGTCAATCGACTATACCTCAATTAAAAAACACACGCAGAAACAAATTACCCAATGTCAGAAGGCTTATCAGTGATAGAATCTGAAATTCCATCCAGAGCTGAACTCTTTCCATTCAGCCATTCCAAGGACAGGACGGGGTGAAGCACCTTCAATGGCCTGAGTTCAGCTTGAGAGGCAGTCGGTGGTCACATTCTCTTGACTACCTTCTCCAACAAACAGATGGTGTAAATTCTAGGTGAAAGCCGGAAGACTCCAAACCCAAGAAGGGCTGATGTTTCAACTCAAGTTCAAAGGCAGCAAGAGCAAATGCCACTGGCTCAGGCAAGAGGAGTCCCCTTTACTCGAAACTGTTGTAGTTGTTGCTGCTGCTGTTCTATTCAGGGCTACAACTGATTGGACTGATTGAGG
Source organism: Oreotragus oreotragus (assembly GCA_006410675.1). Classification (NCBI taxonomy): domain Eukaryota; kingdom Metazoa; phylum Chordata; class Mammalia; order Artiodactyla; family Bovidae; genus Oreotragus; species Oreotragus oreotragus. The sequence goes on from SJYX01024820.1 coordinate 323,549, forward strand.
CCCACACAGAATAGGGTTGTCAACCTGCTTTGACGGCATATGGGGATGTCTGTTGGAGTGTGAGGCGATGTGAGAAGCGAAGACTCAATTTCCTGGGGAGATATCCGGCTTTCAGGGTCTTTCAAGTCCTGACGATAGTCCTTGGGTCAGCCAGGGCTTCTGATGAGCAAATAAGATGCCAAAAGTTGAAACAATGCACCCAGACCATGTGGAGAATTATACCTTCTCACCACGTGGCCGAGCTCCCAGTCACAGCCTGGGACAAGGCCACTGGGTCCTGACAGAGTCTAGCTTCCACTTAAAGCAGTTGACAGATGCTTCATCAGTAGCTGGCTTGGGGCTATCTAAACTATCCTAGATTATTAGATCCCAGGTCCAGCTGTTTTTGGTTGCTGTTTTTCCTAGCTTATCCTGTGACACCTTCTGGTCAGGCAAGACTAACCCTCTCTCACCGTTAACCTGGCTTTGACTCCATTTATTATCCGCGTCTCAGCTCACAGTTATGTTGTCAGGCTCTGTTTGTAAAAAGGCCATACTCCAGGCACTCCAGCAACTTGCTGTACAACCAGCTCTTTGACATACTCTGGGTGCTCTCAACCCCAGCACAGAGCAACACACCCAGGCCTCGACAATACACAGTCAACGGTTGTGGGAACTTTAGCTTTATAATAGCCCTTTAGGTAGCTTATTGGGCTTCCTTGGTGGCTCAGACGGTAAAGAATCTGCCTGCAAGGTTGGGGAGAACCGGGATCCATCCCTGTGTCGGGAAGATCCCTTAGAGAAAGGAATGGCTGCCCACTCCAGTGTTCTTGCCTGGAGAGTCCCATGGACAAAGGAGCCTGGGGGACTACAGTCCAGGGGGTCACACAGATTAAAGGGACATGATTAGACATAATCATGAGGACACAACTGAGCGACTACTGCTGCTGCTACTCAGGCAGTTTACGGTTAATTAGCTCACTGTAGAAGAATGTGCTCAGTACTATGGTAATAAATATGAAGAATCACCTCGTGGGACTTCAGTTATGACCCATTATGTGATTACTTTTTAATCGGCAATTTGTCAGGTTGAGTGAAGAAGTGGGGCATCATGGCTTCCAAATGATAAAGCACATTTAATTTTCAAAGGAAAATCTATTTAATTTTGTTTGTTTAATCATGCAAAGTTGGATTCTAATTCCTGCTGGAATATTTCTTATAGGAAATATTTTCCTCTTGAAGGTCAATTTCATTTGTAATTTTGTGATTGTTTTTGGTGTTGGAAATCAAGTTTGATTTTTCTGCCTACTTTTCCAGAAACAAAATTCCTTTTGAAGGTTATGCTTTATCCTGGTCAGTATCTCGTTCCTTGCGGTATAGGAAGAACACTTTTTGAATCTTTCTTTTATTTGACTGTACCTTCTACGTGGAAAAGTCAATGAAGTGTTTCCTTGCTTTCAGTTTGAAATACAAGATTTTGCCCTTATTTCTTAATAGGATGCCCTATAGTTGCCCTTTAACCTTTCCCGACTAAAATTGAAGAAATTCAGCAAATATTTATGGAGTGACTAATATGTGCAAGGGACTTTGCCATGTACTTCAAGCTTTAAAGAAAGAGAGGGACATTTTTATGGTTTCCAACTTCCATGCCTTAGCATTCCCCAAGTGTAACATAAAACCTACTAGATGTACTATCAATGTTGGCCAATTAATATCTATTGGAAGGGCACAACTTTGAAGAAGGAAAGTTTTTGATTATAAATACTTAGAAAATACAGAAAAGGACATGAATATTCCCCCTATTTTCAAAATGTTTTACCACTGTATCTGTACATCTTTCTGTCTACAGTAAATCTGAATTAGGTTGGTGCTTATATCTCCACTTACAAACAAACAAATAAACAAAAAATCCAGAAAAGATGAACTGCTCAAATGAATGGTCCAGTCCCAGAGCAATATGTTTTATGCTTTCTGGATGGAGGAAGGGTTCTTATTTGTTCAAAATCAAGTTCGATTTTTCTACCTGCCTTTCCCAGAAACAAAGTTCCTTTTGAAGGTTGTGCTTTACGCTGGTTGGTATCAATCATGCCAGACTGCTTGCATCTTATTCAGCTGATGCACTTGGCATTTCACCTGCATCTGCTGCTTATGTCTCCTCGCCATCTGTGAATACCCCCGGGTGAAGGGACAGGGGGAGCCGAAGTCTGAGAGTTTCAGAGCCTCCTCATTGCTCTCCCACTGGCCTCCCACGACACACTGTTTGGGATGTGGTTCCTTTTGCTCAATAGGCTCATTCCAGCATCCTCTTTCCTTCCCTGTTCTTTCTCTACACACAAGTGGTTTTCAGAAATTTCCAATTGCATTTCATTAGCAATGTCTTTTAGGTAGAATCTGAAGATAACTGGAATAAGAGGTTTTCTGTCATACTAACCAATCAGTAACACTTGAGATTGCTACAGTCTCCAGAATAATTTGAAAACCACTTAATACCACACTTTTACAATAACAAAATAAAATTAAGATAAGCCGTGGCCAAGAACGGCTCTGAGACAGAAGAGTTACTTGAAGTTACAATGTCTAATTCTTCTCACCTTTCTGTGGTTTAGACTGAAATTTTCATAAGCCAGTATTTGTTATATTATTGTTTTAAATGGTGTCTTTTGGAACTAAATTATTTGTCTGCCACATCATTTCACTCAATGGAAGATGAAGTTTTGAAAAGAAAAAAATTCAAATGCCCCAAAGAACTACTAAAGGAAACCATTTTAATCCATTTAAAGTCATCTCCAACTAGTGAAAATTGATTTTTCACCATATATATCACTGTGAAAGGCATGCAGCACTTTTATTTGTTGATGGGGCATTTTAATTAAAAATGTCATCGACTCCACCATTGGTATGTTACCCAAAATATTAAGCTTATTAAAATACAACATGTTATCAACATACAACATAAGGTAATAATACCATATAGTTGAAATGTATGAGTTTAATTTGTATTTATCATTATCAGCAATTAGACTAAAGGGATAGTTAAAATGTGATTTGTTAGAGTATCTGCAATTAAAAAAAATAGCAAACCATTATCTCCTCTTCATTTTGGCAAAGTCATAAAATCTAGCCACAAATTAGCTTATATTAGGTATTACTCATTGTCATAAATAAATTTATCAGGCAATTACACTTAAATATTTCACATTTTACTTCAAATTGGAGCATATTCCCATTTATTTTTATAGTTTAAAGGCACTGTTGAAGACAGACTTATAGTGAAAGAAAGTCAAAGTGAAAGTTGCTCAGTCCTGTTCTGTCCATGGAACTCTCCGGGCCAGAATACTGGAGTGGGTAGCCTTCCCTTCTCCAGGGGATCTTCCCAACCCAGGGATTGAACCAAGGTCCCCTTCACTGCAGGCAGATTCTTTACCAGCTGAGCCACAAGGGAAGCTCAAGAACACTGGAGTGCGTAGCCTATCCCTTCTCCAGGGATCTTCGTGATCCAGGAATCGAACCAGGGTTTCCCACATTAGAGACAAAAGTAAATTTTCAAAATACCAATATTTTCACCTGGAGTTTTTAACACTTGTTAATTCTTAAAAGTCTATTAAACTCTCTGCGGTCTCTTTTGCCAGAAAAATATATTTGGCCACAAGAACAGGTGAACATACACAAATATGTATGTATTTCATATCTATGAATCCTCAGATTAATAAGAATGCCCACTCTACAGAATATAAAGTTTTATCTGGGATAGCTGCTAAACAAGAATTATGCTCAAAAAGCTAACCAAAGTTTTGAAAAATGTCCAAACTGAGATACAAGTAGAAATCAAGAATTTATTCAAAGCAAACTTGATAACTTTTTATTTCTTAAAACATCACTTTGCTTTTCTGTTGAGAAAGCATTCTTTTAAGCTTATTTAAAGATATGTAAGTTTTCTTAGGTTTAACTAAATTTTAAAGCATTGAAATAAAATTTACTTTGATTAAAGTAATATATTGAACAATGCTGTTTTTAAGAGAATATTTACTGGTTCACAATTCCTTATATATTGAATTGTAAGATGGGGGTTAGTTGTGGAATTTTAAAACATTAGAAAATGAGATAGATCAATGACAAATATGGTTTTTGCCTCATAATTCTTGTTGTATTTCTGTTGTCAGCACAGATATTTACAGAGTAGGTCCACAAAGTTATTTGTGGCACTATATTATATTATGAATGAAAGTCTGATGGCTATCCACACATCTAGTATAACTAAACAGACATTCTAGTTCAGTTCAGTCGCTCAGTCATGTCTGACTCTTTGCGACCCCATGAATTGCAGCACTCCAGGCCTCCCTGTTCACCACCAACTCCCGGAGTTCACTCAGACTCATGTTCATCGAGTCCGTGATGCCATCCAGCCATCTCATCCTCGGTCGTCCCCTTCTCCTCCTGCCCCCAATCTCTCCCAGCATCAGAGTCTTTTCCAATGAGTCAACTCTTCGCATGAGGTGGCCAAAGTACTGAAGTTTCAGCTTTAGCATCATTCCTTCCAAAGAAATCCCAGGGTTGATCTCCTTCAGAATGGACTGGTTGGATCTCCTTGCAGTCCAAGGGACTCTCAAGAGTCTTCTCCAACACCACAGTTCAAAAGCATCAATTCTTTGGTGCTCAGCCTTCTTCACAGTCCAACTCTCACATCCATACATGACCACAGGAAAAACCATAGCCTTGACTAGACGGACCTTAGTCGGCAAAGTAATGTCTCTGCTTTTGAATATGCTATCTAGGTTGGTCATAACTTTTCTTCCAAAGAGTAAGCGTCTTTTAATTTCATGGCTGCAGTCACCATCTGCAGTGATTTTGGAGCCCAAAAAATAGGGTTCTAGGGTTCTTACTAATGCACTGACATGTTTTGTTATAGGTTTCAATCATTTGTGACAGAAGAGTTCTTGTTCTTTTTTGAAGAGGTGAGCACTTCATGAACGTCTCATCTGCCCCTTACTAAATCTTTGGCCTTTGTAACACTAAAACATAGTTTATGTGAGGTCCTTCTTTTGTGGCAGGCCGGGCTGACTGTGTGGGTAAGCTGGTTGGCCCCTAGTTAGGTGGTTTGCAGACTCTGCCTTGTGGGGAGGCTGCTGTTTAGCAGGACCTGGTCACAAGGTGGCTGGTTGCAGAATCCTAGGGGATCCAGGGACTAGTGCTGGCTCAGTGGCGGGCAGAGTTCCTGTCCTGAAGACTCTGTTGCCCACTCACTGGCAGGTGAAACCAGATCCTGGAATTGGTGCTGGGCTACTGGCAGGCAGGGTGCTTCCCAGGTGGCTTGGTGGTAAAGAATTCCCCTGCAATGTGGTTGGCACAGGTTCGATTCCTGGGTCAGGAAGATCCCCTGGAGGAGGAAATGGCTACTCACTCCAGTATTCTTGCCTGGCAAATCCCATGGACAGAGGAGCCTGGTGGGCTACTGTCCATGGGGTCCCAAAGAGTTGGACACGACTGAGCAACTAAAAAGCAACAACGAAACTGGTAGGCAGAGCTGGGTCCTGGAGGCTGATTTGCAGGGTTCAGGGATCCCAGAGCCTGTTTCAGATTGCTGATGGTGGGGGCTGGCTCCTGACACTCTTGGGTATGGGGTCTGGTGTGTCCTGATGTTAATCTGCTAGTGGGCAGGGATGGGGCCCTGTTGATTCCGGGACTCTGGTGGTGCCTCCTGGTGTGTGAGGCTCTGCTAGAGGCTGGTGCAGCCCTCCTGGCGGGCAGGGCCTGCGCCCGTCCACTAGTAGGTGGAGCTGGGTCTTGGCCCCAGGCCCTGTCTAGGGGCGTGTCCAGAGGTGGCTGCCAGGCTCCCTAGTCTATAGACAGCCTGTGTCCTGATGGGTGGGGCTGTGTCCCCTCCCAGTTAGGCGTTGGTCCTGAGGCGTCCCAGCAGGCTTTCCAGGTGGCTCAATGGTGAAGAACCTACCTGCCAGTGCTGGAGACACAGGTTCGATCCCTGGGTCGGGAAGATCCCCTGGAGGAGGGCATGGCAGCCTACTCCAGTATTCTTGCCTGGAGAATCCCATGGACAGAGGAGCCTGGTGGGGTTCGGTCAGTCCATGGGGTTGCAAAGAGTTGGACAGAACCTAGCAAGTGAGCAAGCTCACACACCTTCCTGCAACGGAGCTCACGTGCCGNGAGGAGGGCATGGCAGCCTACTCCAGTATTCTTGCCTGGAGAATCCCATGGACAGAGGAGCCTGGTGGGGTTCGGTCAGTCCATGGGGTTGCAAAGAGTTGGACAGAACCTAGCAAGTGAGCAAGCTCACACACCTTCCTGCAACGGAGCTCACGTGCCGGAGCTTGCAGGCTGTTGGTGGAGCGGGATCTTGATGCTAATGAGGCAATGGCTCAGCGGCCAGGAGTGTTTACAGTGAATCTTCCTCAGTGTGTCCGTTCCCGCGTGTCCGTTCCCGCATCTCCGTCCCCAGGGTGAGCAGCAGCAGCACGTGTTCCCCCTCACCCCTCCGCCATTCCCATCTTCCCAGGAGACGCCTCAAGACCAGCAGGTAGGTCTTGCCCAGGCTTGGATCAAATCACTGCTCTTGCCTTTGGTCTCGGGCGTGCCTGAGATTCTGAGGGTGCCCTTTAAGAGTGAAGCCCCTGTTTCCCCTGTCCCGTGGGCTCCTGCAGAAAGGCACCACTGGCCTTCAAAACCAAAGGGTCAGAGGGCTTGTCTTCCTGATGCCGGACCTCTGGGCTGGGAAACCTGACTTGGGGCTCCGGACTCCCACTTCTACAGAGAAACTTTGCACTATAATTATTCTCCAGTGTGTGGGTCGCCCACCCTGGGGTTTTGGGATTTGATTTTATGGAGAGTGAGGGCATAGCAACCCACCCCAGGCTTCTTGCCTGGAGAATCCCATGGACAGAGGAGCCTGGCGGGCTACAGTCCATGGGGTCACAAAGAGTCGNTCATGCTCCTAATACACACTTACCTGCTTCCTTCCACTGATGTTTGCAGTCTTCACACTTCACAGAATCCCAGAGCATCAATCCTGGAAGGGACTTTAGAGACCAGCCAATCCAAGCCCTCATTTTACAAACAGGGACACTGGAGCCTACCAAAAGGAAGACACTTGTTCAAGATCACACAGCTCATGAATGAAAAAGTTGAGACTAGAACTGCTGAACAGGAGATCGATCGCCCTGAGGTGTCATCCTTCTTCCAACTGGTTCTCATACTCTCTGCCCTAGTTGGCTTTCCTACACTTGACACAAAATCCACACCCTCTTGAGGTGTGCCAGCAGCCTGTGAGGCTCACCCATAGTGCACGAACCGAGCTCAGCTGGCCTGGGGCTCGTTCCCTGCAGAGGAATGGGTGTCATGTGACTTGAAAATACACACTGTGTAGGGATGCACGTGACGTTCATGTATATCAGTCATTGCATGTCTTCCAAGTCCATCAGGTTGAGAAGGAAGCAGAGCCTATGAGTCATTTATAATGTCTCAGACTCTAAGTCTTTTCTAGGCTGACAATTTCAGGTTGCCCAACAACAAAAGCTTTGACACCATTCCTCAAAATCAACTTACTTGACAACAAGCATTTACCTAGGAGACACTTACTGAACAGTTCCCATCTGCTAGGTACTATGAGACTAAAAATGAGTAAAACANTTTTCTAGGCTGACAATTTCAGGTTGCCCAACAACAAAAGCTTTGACACCATTCCTCAAAATCAACTTATTTGACAACAAGCATTTACCTAGGAGACACTTACTGAACAGTTCCCATCTGCTAGGTACGATGAGATGAAAAATGAGTAAAACATGATGGCTATCCTTTTTAAGGGATGGAGAAGAGCACATACCCAATGGCAGGACATTGTGCTCAGTGCTCTGACACTCACAGGAGTAGGAACAGGCCATGCAGACACACAGCTAAGCCAGCACAGGAAAGTTAGTGAAGGCTTGTCTTAATTTTTAATTTTATTTGTTTTTAATTTAGTTCTTCCAATTTTGCTATAATATAATTGACACAAAGCACTATATATGTTTCAAATAGTTTACTAATTTGACTTGCATACATCATGAACTTATTACAATAAATTTAGTGAACATTCACCATCTCATGTAGATACAAAATTCAGTTCAGTTCAGTTCAGTCGCTCAGTCATGTCCGACTCTTTGCGATTTTCTAGGCTGACAATTTCAGGTTGCCCAACAACAAAAGCTTTGACACCATTCCTCAAAATCAACTTACTTGACAACAAGCATTTACCTAGGAGACACTTACTGAACAGTTCCCATCTGCTAGGTACTATGAGACTAAAAATGAGTAAAACATGATGGCTATCCTTTTCAAGGGATGGAGAAGAGCACATACCCAATGGCAGGACATTGTGCTCAGTGCTCTGACACTCGCAGGAGTAGGAACAGGCCACGCAGACACACAGCTAAGCCAGCACAGGAGAGTTAGTGAAGGCTTGTCTTGATTTTTAATTTTGTTTCTAATTTAGTTCTTCCAATTTTACTATAATATAATTGACACAAAGCACTATATATGCTTCAAATAGTTTACTAATTTGACTTGCACACATCATGAACTTATTACAATAAATTTAGTGAACATTCACCATCTCATGTAGATACAAAATTAAAGAAATAAAATAGAACATTTTTTTCATTGTGATGACAATTCTTAGGATTTACTCTCTTAAAGATTTTCATATATAACATATCAGTTCAGTTCAGTTCAGTTCAGTTGCTCACTTGTGTCCGACTCTTTGCGACCCCACGAATCGCAGCATGCCAGGCCTCCCTGTCCATCACCAACTCCCAGAGTTCACCAACACTCACGTCCATCGAGTCCGTGATGCCATCCAGCCATCTCATCCTCGGTTGTCCCCTTCTCCTCCCGCCCCCAATCCCTCCCAGCATCAGAGTCTTTTCCAATGAGTCAACTCTTCGCATGAGGTGGCCGAAGTACTGGAGTTTCAGCTTTAGCATCATTCCTTCCAAAGAAATCCCAGGGTTGATCTCCTTCAGAATGGACTGGTTGGATCTCCTTGCAGTCCNAGATGTGTATAAGAGACAGGTACTGGAGTTTCAGCTTTAGCATCATTCCTTCCAAAGAAATCCCAGGGTTGATCTCCTTCAGAATGGACTGGTTGGATCTCCTTGCAGTCCAAGGGACTCTCAAGAGTCTTCTCCAACACCACAGTTCAAAAGCATCAATTCTTTGGTGCTCAGCCTTCTTCACAGTCCAACTCTCACATCCATACATGACCACAGGAAAAACCATAGCCTTGACTAGATGGACCTTAGTCAGCAAAGTAATGTCTCTGCTTTTGAATATATTATCTAGGTTGGTCATAACTTTTCTTCCAAGGAGTAAGCGTCTTTTAATTTCATGGCTGCAGTCACCATCTGCAGTGATTTTGGAGCCCAAAAAATAGGGTTCTAGGGTTCTTACTAATGCACTGACATGTTTTGTTATAGGTTTCAATCATTTGTGACAGAAGAGTTCTTGTTCTTTTTTGAAGAGGTGAGCACTTCATGAACGTCTCATCTGCCCCTTACTAAATCTTTGGCCTTTGTAACACTAAAACATAGTTTATGTGAGGTCCTTCTTTTGTGGCAGGCCGGGCTGACTGTGTGGGTAAGCTGGTTGGCCCCTAGTTAGGTGGTTTGCAGACTCTGCCTTGTGGGGAGGCTGCTGTTTAGCAGGACCTGGTCACAAGGTGGCTGGTTGCAGAATCCTAGGGGATCCAGGGACTAGTGCTGGCTCAGTGGCGGGCAGAGTTCCTGTCCTGAAGACTCTGTTGCCCACTCACTGGCAGGTGAAACCAGATCCTGGAATTGGTGCTGGGCTACTGGCAGGCAGGGTGCTTCCCAGGTGGCTTGGTGGTAAAGAATTCCCCTGCAATGTGGTTGGCACAGGTTCGATTCCTGGGTCAGGAAGATCCCCTGGAGGAGGAAATGGCTACTCACTCCAGTATTCTTGCCTGGCAAATCCCATGGACAGAGGAGCCTGGTGGGCTACTGTCCATGGGGTCCCAAAGAGTTGGACACGACTGAGCAACTAAAAAGCAACAACGAAACTGGTAGGCAGAGCTGGGTCCTGGAGGCTGATTTGCAGGGTTCAGGGATCCCAGAGCCTGTTTCAGATTGCTGATGGTGGGGGCTGGCTCCTGACACTCTTGGGTATGGGGTCTGGTGTGTCCTGATGTTAATCTGCTAGTGGGCAGGGATGGGGCCCTGTTGATTCCGGGACTCTGGTGGTGCCTCCTGGTGTGTGAGGCTCTGCTAGAGGCTGGTGCAGCCCTCCTGGCGGGCAGGGCCTGCGCCCGTCCACTAGTAGGTGGAGCTGGGTCTTGGCCCCAGGCCCTGTCTAGGGGCGTGTCCAGAGGTGGCTGCCAGGCTCCCTAGTCTATAGACAGCCTGTGTCCTGATGGGTGGGGCTGTGTCCCCTCCCAGTTAGGCGTTGGTCCTGAGGCGTCCCAGCAGGCTTTCCAGGTGGCTCAATGGTGAAGAACCTACCTGCCAGTGCTGGAGACACAGGTTCGATCCCTGGGTCGGGAAGATCCCCTGGAGGAGGGCATGGCAGCCTACTCCAGTATTCTTGCCTGGAGAATCCCATGGACAGAGGAGCCTGGTGGGGTTCGGTCAGTCCATGGGGTTGCAAAGAGTTGGACAGAACCTAGCAAGTGAGCAAGCTCACACACCTTCCTGCAACGGAGCTCACGTGCCGGAGCTTGCAGGCTGTTGGTGGAGCGGGATCTTGATGCTAATGAGGCAATGGCTCAGCGGCCAGGAGTGTTTACAGTGAATCTTCCTCAGTGTGTCCGTTCCCGCGTGTCCGTTCCCGCATCTCCGTCCCCAGGGTGAGCAGCAGCAGCACGTGTTCCCCCTCACCCCTCCGCCATTCCCATCTTCCCAGGAGACGCCTCAAGACCAGCAGGTAGGTCTTGCCCAGGCTTGGATCAAATCACTGCTCTTGCCTTTGGTCTCGGGCGTGCCTGAGATTCTGAGGGTGCCCTTTAAGAGTGAAGCCCCTGTTTCCCCTGTCCCGTGGGCTCCTGCAGAAAGGCACCACTGGCCTTCAAAACCAAAGGGTCAGAGGGCTTGTCTTCCTGATGCCGGACCTCTGGGCTGGGAAACCTGACTTGGGGCTCCGGACTCCCACTTCTACAGAGAAACTTTGCACTATAATTATTCTCCAGTGTGTGGGTCGCCCACCCTGGGGTTTTGGGATTTGATTTTATGGAGAGTGAGGGCATAGCAACCCACCCCAGGCTTCTTGCCTGGAGAATCCCATGGACAGAGGAGCCTGGCGGGCTACAGTCCATGGGGTCACAAAGAGTCGGACACGACTAGGCGGCTTGGCAGAAAGACATGCGCCCCTCCTCCCCACCTCCTGGCTCTTCATGTCTTTAGTCGTACAAGATCTTCTCTGGTGGGTGTCAGGCTTTTTTGTCTTTTCCTTCCACGGTCGTTCTGCAGATAGTTGTGATTTTGGTGTGGTCACGCTGGGAGGTGAGCTGAGGCCATTTTACTCTGCCCTCAGCTGATTTGAGGAATTCTGGATCTCAGTGAAGAGTGTTGAAGTTCTCAAGTTAGTCTGAGGTGGATTCCACTGGAGCATGAATGCAGATCGAGTTTTTACCATTTCTTTCTCTTTGAAGCTTTGCCAGATTTCTAATGCCAGGTGTTGCATCTTTTCAATAGGATTTACAGAATTTAATAGCTTTGGACTGCTTATCATAGCTTTACATCTCTCACCCCAGTTTTGCAGAGTGAAAGTACCTACTTTTCTTTGGTATTAAGCTTGACTTTTGACTTCAGACAGATTTGTGTGCATTTCTATGATAAAACCTCACTTGACTCAAAGGAACTGTTAACTTACAAGGATTGGCAAGTGGCAAATCAAATACTTTGAAAAGAATAAATGTTGAAGGTTACACTTTTGTTGATGTTTTTGTCCCAGTATGTTTATTGATCTTTTCCAATAAATTGATAATATTTGCAAATATTTGGAGAAAACTAGTCTTTTAAACCTCAAATTTAGCCTCTTAAAAACTGAAATAAAATGTGCATAAGATCTTCTTTAAGAAAAATTTCTTAAGGAAAACTTTATGCTCTACCTTGTTCCTGAAGTGTTCATTCTCATGGAAATGAGTGTCATATTAATTACACGGGAATCAGATGATTAGAATGAGCTCTGAATGTGGAGTCAGAAGGACTGGCTTTATGTCTTGGTTTCATAACCTAATTTTCTGAGACTTTGGGAAATAAATGGAAACCCTATGACCCTTCGTCTCATTATCTGTAAAACAAAATAGTAATAGTACCCTGTCTACTTTACCACAATATCAATGGATCAAATTAAATATCTCGTATGAAAGCAAGTAAGTGAAGTCATTCAGTCGTGTCCGACTCTTTGCGATCCCATGGACTGTAGCCTAGCAGGCTCCTCCCTCCATGGGGTTCTCCAGGCAAGAGTACTGGAGTGGGTTGCCATTTCCTTCTCCAGGGGATCTTCCCAACCCAGGGATCGAACCTGGGTCTCCTGCATTCCAGGCAGAAGCTTTAACCTCTGAGCCACCAGGAAAGCCATCTTGTAATCAATTACACACTATTGAAACTTCCAAGAAAAGAAAAAACTTTACGTCTGAATTCTTTAATTGTTTATGGTGTGCTTGCTGAAAAAAAGGTATGATGTTCACTATTGTGATATTGTCATTTATAAGAAATATGTATTTGGTTTTTGTCCCCCTTTCTGGCGAAGAGCTACAGAAACCTTTAGAATTTCAGAAGAGAGCGCCATAGTTTGTTAAGTTAATGAGGTCACTTTTGGATCCTACCTAAGGAAGGGGTTGGTTACCTTGAGAACTAATCTCCTAATTAGACTGGAACTTTTGGACTCACCCCATGACTTCCCAGGAGGGGAGAGGCTGAGGTTGCAGCAACTGCAGATGGCCAGCGATATAATCAATTATGCCTCCATAAAAGCCCCAAAGGATGGAGCTTGGTCAGCCTCTGGACTGGTGTTCACACAGAAGTCCTGGGAAGGTGGTGTAGGAAGGAGCGCCTACGTGCAGAGAAGCTCCGTGCCCCATCGCCCGTGGTTTAATCCGTACAGCTTTTCTATCTGCGTGTTCTTGAGTCACATCAATTGTTCAGTCCAGTTACTCAGTCGTGTCAGACTCTTTGCAGCCCCATGGACCACAGCATCCAGGCTTCCCTGTCCATCGCCAAAGTTATCACTTGAGTTATATACCTTTATAATAAACCAGGGATGTAGTTAGCAAAATTTGATGTTTTTCTGAGTTCTGTGAGAAACTTAGTCAAACCCAAGGAGAGCTCAAGGGAGCCCCTGGTTTATAGCCAGTTGACCAGAAGTATGGGTAGCCTGAATTTGGCGACTTGTGTCTGAAGAACGGGGACAGGTAGTAGGAACCTCTGATGAGCAGTTGGTCAGAAGCACAGGCAGTAATCTGGGCTTGCAGCTGGCACCTGAGTGAGGCATGCAGCCTTATAGGGTTGAACTCTTAAACTGTGAGATCTGATCTTTTCTCTGGGTAGACAGTGTCGGAAAGAGTTGAACTGAATTGTAGGACATCTAGTTCTAGGATACCTACAGACTAGATTATACAGCATTGCTTGCTGTTGCTGGTGGAAACCCTTCCCCTTCACACAATTTGAATCCAGAAACTATATTTTATGCAAATAATGAAAATAAAAAATAACGAATAAATTTAGTGAATGAATACAGACATCATTTGAGGTATTAACATTATTATTAAAAAAACTTTTTGAAAGCCTATGTCTTTGATTTCAATTGTGACTAAAGTCCTTGCTTTTTGAACATGTAGAAAGAACAGGGAGGGCTCCCTAAGTGGTGCAGAGGCAAAGACCTTGCCCGCCAATGCAGGAGACGCAAGAGACGGAGGTTCAGTCCCTAGATTGGGAAGATCCCTTGGAGAAGGAAATGGCAACCTCCTCCAGTACTCTTGCCTGGGGAATTCCAAGGACAGAGGTTCCTGGTGGGCTACTGTCCACGGGGCTGCAAAGAGGTGAACCCGACTGATGCACATGAGTGCAGAAAGAACAGGAAGGAAAGTCCAGCGCTCTCCATTAGCAGTGACTTGGAAAAGTCATCTTCCTCTTTGCTCTTCAATTTCTTCATTTGTAAGAAGAGGGCTGTATTATATGCATACTATATTATAACATCTGATAAATGGGAGCAATTCAATTCTCTGTAATCACAAGCAAATGCAGTTCTAGCCCCCCTTTTTTGTACTCTGCTAATCCCTTTCTGTAGAGTACTTTCTTTTCACTCATACAGTAAAGGTTCAGTTACCCTCAGACTCAATGGCATAGACAGGGCAAAGAATATAAAGAACTAATAGAGATGAGAATAAAAGCAAATGTGTCCTAAGTAGGATTCATAAAATTTTCTAACACTCTTCACTTCCACAGCAGTGTGCTTCCCTGATATTGCATCACATTTGGAAGATTTTCAGTTACAGAATTGGATTAAAATAGGACTTTCTGAGTAACTACTAAGCTGGACGGCATCACTGACTCGATGGACGTGAGTCTGAGTGAACTCCGGGAGTTGGTGATGGACAGGGAGGCCTGGCGTGGTGCGATTCCTGGGGTCGCAGAGAGTTGGACACGACTGGGCGACTGAACTGAACTGAACTGAACTCAACTAAGTTATTTGGAAAATGTAATCAATACCAGTGGGCTTCCCAGGTGGTGCTAGTGGTAAAGAACCCCTCTGCCAGTGCAGGAGACATAAGAGATGTGGGTTCGATCCCTGGGTTGGGAAGATTCCCTGGAGGAGCTCATGGCAATGCACTCCAGTATTCTTGCCTGGAGAATCCCATGGACAGAGGAGCCTGGCGGGCTACAGTCCATGGGGTCACAAAGAGTCAGACATAACTCTAAGCCTGCTCGCACAATCAATACCAATGTCTTATCTCTCAAACATTTAGGTTAATTTCTCTTTTACTAAGTTACTGAAATGAAATTCTAAGTGTCTATGCTGTTGGGGTTGGGAAGATAGATATTTTGCAGGATGAGCCCATTGGTTTGGCTTAACTGCAAAGGATCTGACCTCTCTTAATGTGTTTGAATGGCTTGCATGCTGGGAAGATGTGTAGGAAATGAATCGTCAATAATTATGTACATGTTTGCATTTGTATTTGCTGACTGCATGTTGGCTGTGGGAATACAAATTTTTCTAAGAGCTCTAAAATAAAGTAAAATTTTACTTTACTTTAAAATTTTCCTTTAAGCATATTTTATAAAAGTTTCCTTTAAGTATATTTTATTGAAAAACAAATCACAATAGTTTATTTAGACTCCATCCTCCAAGGTACTTCATAAAACAAGATGATGCAGAGCTATAATTACTTTCTAGAGCAACAGATAACATTCCCAACAGCAATTTCTATTGATTTAAAATTCTGATTTATAACCCTTGTGCTTCCACTTTATTTTAGTTTTAATCTAAGACCCTTCAAATATTTCATAAAGTTTTAGCAACATTTTAAATTCTCTGTAAGACACAACTTGCCAGATAGATTTTCTAGTAGTTCCTTCTTTCCTTACTCTCTCCCTTTCTTGCAATCCGTGAAGGTTTTCGTTAAGTTCTGAGTTATAAAGAATACACCAGAGGGATGCCTCTTCTTTCCTTCTTGAGAGTATTTCCTTCCTCTCTTCCTTCCTTCTTTCCTTCCTCCTTTTCTCCTTTCCTATCCTAAGATTCTCCCTCTACCTTCTTCGTTTAAATCCCTCCTACTTTCTTATTTATTGAGGTTGCCCGGGGCTTGTTGCTGCAGCACGTGGGATTTAGTTTCCTGACCAGAGATCGGACCCGTTTGTTCCTTGGGAGTGCGGAGTCTTGGCCACTGGGCCATCAGGGAGGTCCCAAATCCCTTCTACTTTCTCCCTTTTTTCTTTCTTCTATTTTCCCAAGTGCTTTCAGCACCCGTCGGGGAGGAGTAGAGAGTGGCATACGAAGATTCAGCAAGGGTACTGATGCAACTGGAAAAGCTCTGCTGTCTAAGGGACAACTATGGAGCTCTTTGTGATTGCCTTTTCTCTTTGTGAATTCCCAGGTTAAGGTTTTTATTTTAATAACATTTTAGTTACTGAGATATTCTCTAAATTAAATCGCTGAGTGAATTTCCCCATAGACAAAGAAATGATGGGAGTCTTCAGGTCATGCCTGACTTTCCTTGTGCTTTGCAATGTGGCCATGATCACACGGAGATTATTTCATGGGATTATTACATTTTCCTCCCTCTCGCCTTCCCTTTACCCTTTCCTCCCTTCCTTCCTCTTCCCTTTCCTTCCTTCCCTTTCATCCTTCCTTCTTTTCCTTTGTTTTGTTTTGTTTTTTTTTGGATAGACTGTAGCCTAATGGATCCTTCTTCAAAGATGACATGTAAATTACAAACCCTACAATTAAAAACAATTTTTTTTCTTTTGGGTCCAGTGTTTTTTTCACTCAAGTTAACTTTTAAAATGCTGTGGTAAATAGGCTTACTAAAATGGTAACAGAAAAATGATACAAAGCAATTACTAAATCAAATGTATTCCTTGCAATGTATTTTAATAGTTTTAAAAAAGATCACATTTGACTGATTAATAGAGTGAATATCCTGTTATAGCTATGAAACTTGCCATTTTCAAGGACAGCTTGATTAATGGTTTTATTTGTAGATGTAGCTTTCCACAGCCTGAAAATATCAGCTATAATATTACATACATTACATCATCTAAGATTTTTCACCTTAAAATTTTCATGAAAAAATTAACCTGCCTACCTATATCAAATAAAACTTCGTAAGTTTGTGATTATTAGCAAAATAAAGTTGTCATTTTGAATTCAAGCATCATCATAAAAGTCTGGAGGTACATACAATCAGTATCATTTTTTAAATAATGCTATTCAACTTTATAAGTAAACGTAATCAAATGTTTTTATAGTTGTTACTCTAAAGTTATTACCATTTTTATCTTTATGTGTTATAACTGACAAGCTATTTGTAAAGACTTTTTTTTAGAGAAGATTCAGATTCACAGTAAAACTGAGAGGAAGCACAGAGGTTTCTTGTTTCCTTCCCCCCACCCACGTACAGCCTCGCCCCCAGCCTCCCCAACACAGCCTCGCCCCCGCCCACGCAAGGCCTCGCCCCCAGCCTCCCCTAACACATCGGCACCTTGGTTACAAGTGATGAGCCTGCACTGACACACCCGAACCATGCAAAGTCCATGCTTCGCCTTAGAGTCATTCTCAGTGTTGTCCACTCTCTGCTGATGCTAAGTTGCTTCAGTCGTGTCCGACTCTGCGACCCCACAGACGGCAGCCCACCAGGCTCCCCGTCCCTGGGATTCTCTATGCAAGAACACTGGAGTGGGCTGCCATTTCTTTCTCCAATGCATGAGTGAAAAGTGAAGTGAAGTCACTCTGCTGCTAAGTCACTTCAGTCGTGTCCGACTCTGTGTGATCCCATAGATGGCAGCCCACCAGGCTCCTCTGTCCCTGGGATTCTCCAGGCAAGAATACTAGAGTGGGCGTGAAGTCGCTCAGTCGTGTCCAACTCTTCGAGACCCCATGGACTGCAGCCCACCAGGCTCCTCCATCCATGGGATTGTCTAGGCAAGAGTACTGGAGTAGGGTGCCACTGCCTTCTCCATGGGTTTGAACAAATGCATAATGCTATATACTCATCACAGAATCATGCAGTGTCTTCACTATCCTAAAAATCCTCTGTGTTCAGCCTGTTCATCCTCTCCTGCTCCCATCCTCACCTCCTGCCTGACCACCGATTTCTTTCTTATCTTTTCTTTTTTTTTTACTATCTCTGTAGTTTGCTTTATCCAGAATGTCATATAATGGTGATCATACAGCACAAAGCCTTTTCAGATCGGCTTCTTTCATTTAGAAACATGCGTTTAAGTTTCCTCTGTGTCTTTTATGGTTCGGTAGCTCTTTTTCAGTGCTGAATAATATTCATCTGGAAAAGGTCAAGCCTCCTCCCAATTCCCAAGGAGTATAGCACTTGACTGCACTCATCTCCCATGTTAGTAAGGTCCTGATTAAAATCTTGCATGCTAGGCTTCAGCAGCATGTGAAACAAGAACTTTCAAATGTCCAAGCTGGGTTTAGAAAAGGCAGAGGAACCAGAGATCAAATTGCCAACAGTTGCTGGCTTGTAGAGAAAGCAAGGGAATGCCAGAAAAACATCTACCTCTGTTTCATTGACTACGCTAAAGACTTTGATGGTGCGGATCGTGATAAACTGTGGCAAGCTGTTAAAGAGATGGGAATACCAGACCATCTTACCTGTCTCCTGAAAAAGCCGTATGTGGGTCAAGAAGCAACAGTCAGAACCCTGAACAGCTGACTGGTTCAAGATTAAGAAAGGAGTGTGACAGGGCTGTCTGCTGTCACTCTGTATGCTGAGCACGCTATGAGAAATGCTGGGCTGGATGAGTTACAGACTGGAATCCAGATAGGTGGGAGAAACGTCAGCAACCTCAGATATGCAGATGACGTCACCCTTATGGCAAAAAGCAGAGAAGAACTAAAGAGCCTCTTGATGAAAGAGAAAGAGGAGAGTGATAAAGCTGGCTTAAAACTCAACATTCAAAAAACGAAGATCGTGGCACCTGGTCCCATCACTTCATGGCAAATAGATGGGGAAGCAATGGAAACAGTGACCGATTTAATTTTTGGGTTCTAAAATCACTGCAGATGGTGACTGCAGCCATGAAATTAAAAGACACTTGCTCCTTGGAAGAAAAGCTATGACCAACCTAGACAGCATATTAAAAAGCAGAGACATTACTTTGCCAACAAAGGTCCGTCTAGTCAAAGCTATGGTTTTTCCAGTGGTCATGTATGGATGTGAGAGTTGGACTGTGAAGAAGGCTGAGCGCCAAAGAATTTATGCTTCTGAACTGTGGTGTTGGAGAAGACTCTTGAGAGTCCCTTGGACTGCAAGGAGATCCAACCAGTCCATCATACAGGAAATCAGTCCTGACTATTCATTGGAAGGACTGATGCTGAAGCTGAAACTCCAATACTTTGGCCACCTGATGAGCCAACTCATTAGAAAAGACTCTGATGCTGGGAAAGATTGAGGGCAGGAGAAGGGGACAACAGAGGATGAGATGGTTGGATGGCATCACCAACTCTATGGACATGAGTCTGAGCGATCTCCGGGAGATGGCGATGGAGAAGGAAGACGCGTGTGCTGCAGTCCAAGGGGTCCCAAAGAGTTGGACACGACTGAACAACTGAACACACAACCCAATGATATCGTGACTGCTTCCAACTTTTGACGTTTGTGAATACAGCTGCTATAAATATCCATGTGGGCTTCCTNTGGTGACTGCAGCCATGAAATTAAAAGACATTTGCTCCTTGAAAGAAAAGTTTTGACCAACCTAGATAGCATATTAAAAAGCAGAGACATTATTTTGCCAACTAAGGTCTGTCTAGTCAAAGCTATAGTTTTTCCAGTAGTCATGTATGGATGTGAGAGTTGGACTGTAAAGAAAGTTGAGCATTGAAGAATTGATGCTTTTGAACCGTAGTGTTGCAGAAGACTCTCGATAGTCCCTTGAATGGCAAGAAGATCCAACCAGTCCATCCTTACAGGAAATCAGTCCTGAATATTCATTGGAGGGACTGGTGCTGAAGCTGAAACTCCAATACTTTGGCCACCTGATGCAAAAAACTGACTCATTTGAAAAGACCCTGATGCTGAGAAAGATTGAAGGTGGAAGGAGAAGGGGACAACAGAGGATGAGATGGTTGGATGGCATCACCGACTCAATGGACATGAGTTTAGGTAAACTCTGGGAGTTGGTGATGGACAGGGAAGCCTGGTGTGCTGCAATCCATGGGGTCACAAAGAGTCAGACACGACTGAGCGACTGAACTGACCTGACCTGAACTGGAGAGGGAAAGTCAACTGTGATTTCTGCTGATTCACTTAACTTTTGAGTTTGTTTGTTGAGTACCTTTGCTAGATTCATGGAACCCAGGGTGCCTGTGGCATTGTTTAGGGCATTAGGCAGTTCACAGAAAAATGGAGAGTGGGAATGAGTATATCATCGTATCAAATTTTCATGCTGTCTTCCAAAAGAGAGCATAAAATATCAAAATCATATTTGTTATATTCTTATACATCTGTACTGTCACAGATCACTTAATAGGTAGTCCATTCAGTTATCAAAATTTCAGGAAATAAGCTTGCTTTTGTCTAGGTCCTGGTATTCAAAAATCATATAAGGCAGGATTCCTTTGTTCGAAATATTCCAAAGGAAAAAAGAAAGTAGAATATTGCCCTAGTCTATTTGGGTTGCTATGAAAACTATCGTAGACTGAATAATTTATAAATAACAGAAATTGATTTCTCATAGTTCTTGAGGCTGGAAGTCCAAGGTAAAGACATTGACAGGTTAGGTGTCTCTTGGAAACCTGCTTCCCAGCTGATGGGAAGTGTCCTCAAATGGAAGAAAGGGAGAGGTGCTGTATGGGGACTTTTTAAAAGACATTCATCCCATTCACAAAGACTATGCCTTCATGACCTAGTCACCTCCCAAGGACACCTCCTTTAAGTACCATCACACTGTTGTTTCAACATATGAACTCTGGGGAGACACAAACATTCAGTTCATAGCAAACACAGATGACAGAACAGAGTGTCTATGGCATTATCTAACCTCAGGCATTTTTTTTTCCATCTGTAAGCTCAAATATCTTAATAGCTTTCCATGGGAATTGAGCAGATTTATGAATCTAAAGCATTTTGCTATATTTGTACATAGCAAGACTGGTAAGAAGTGGTAGTCATTATTATTATTTTCAGTGCTGTCTACAGGATGCCACACTGAAGAGGGAAACTTGCAAATTAGTTAGAGGGAGACTATGGAAACCTTCAAGGAAGAGAAAATACTTGAGTGTAGAAGACTTCTGTATCAATTAAGAAAATGAAAAGGAAAAAAATCTTGATAGAAGCAGCATGTAAGCACAGGCTTTGGAGTTAGAATGATTAGAATGAAATCCAGCTCTCACACATCCCAGCATGATCTTTGGAAGTGATAAAACACTCTCTGAATTGCAATTTTATCTGTTAAATAAGGGTAATACTATTTAAGTGACAGGGTGGTTGGAAAGGTGAATGAGATAAGGTAATATGATCAATCAACATTACATGACTGTTGCTATCATTTGTTGCATGTCTATATGAGCCAAAACGTTTGGACACAACTTAGCAACTGAACAAGAACAACAAAACAAAAAAATTATAGGACTCCGTGGAAGGATTTTAAACTGAGGGGGATGTGACTTTACCTCAACTGTGGAAGAGTCACTGGATGACCAATATAGAGAGGGGGCTTTGGGGAAGGGGTTGCAGAGTTTGAATACAGGGAGAGCTGGTGAGATGGTTTTTGGAGGGTAAGAAATATGGGATCAGACTCTTGACTCTAGATATGGAAAGGAAGGGAAAGATAAAGGGATTTTAAGAAGGTTAAGAGCACAGTTTTAATAATTAATGTAATATGGAGAGTGCCTGGGTGAGAAAGAGGAGTGGAAACGATCTTCTGTGCGTTTGACTTGGTTGACTGAATTAAGTTTAAAATCATTCATTAATATGGGGGTCCACCAGAACGTGATGCTAGTGATAAAGAATCCAACTATCAGTGTAGAGACACCAGAGACTCGGGTTCGATCCCTGGGTCAGGAAGATCTCGTGGAGAAGGAAATGGCAACCTACTCCAGTATTCTTGCCTGGAAAATTCCATGGGCAGAGGAGCCTGGCGGGATACCATCCATGGGGTCACAAAGAGTCAGGCTGAGCACTTTTCACTTCACATTAGAAAGTTCAAGGGGGAACAAAAGATAGAGACACGCTATGAGTTGAGGAGGGGAGGCCATGGGATATTCATGCAGATACGTGCCACAGATAGTTGGAAACACAACTCTAGAGTCAGCAGAAGTTTCTAGAATATATATAAGAAATATGAATACAGGTGGAAAGGATAGTTAAAGCATGGAAGAGAACGTGTTCCCTTAGGGAATTTAGGGTGATGAGAAGAGCTGGAGATGGTGCCATGTGTGAAACCAACTTTCAAAAGTGTAAGCAAAGAAGATTCTTTGAATGAAATGGAGAAGAAAGGCTGTAGGGGCAGGAGGAAGCCAGAAGCCAGCAATCCCACGGAATCGTGGTGATCACTTCCAAACAGAGGGAGGAGACCTGTCAGGTACTCAGCAGAGGGTAGTAAGGCCAAATGTCAGCTCCTCAGGATGTTTGGGGTGCAAGAAACAGGAAACACAAGTCAAAATAAGTCTGCAAAATCAAATTTCATGGAGAAAACTCTTGAGAGTCCCTTAGACTGCAAGGAGATCCAACCAGTACATCCGAAAGGAAATCAGTCCTGAATATTCACTGGAAGGACTGATGCTGAAGCTGAAACTCCAATGCTTTGGCCACCTGATGCGAAGAACTGACTCACTGGAAAAGACCCTGATGCTGGGAAAGACTGAAGGCGGGAGGAGACTCAGTGGACGTGAGTCTGAGTGAGCTCCGGGAGCTGGTGATGGACAGGGAGGCCTGGTGTGCTGCGGTCCATGGGGTCGCAAAGAGCTGGACACGACTGAGCGACTGAACTAAACTGAACAAGAAATAGAGTTAGAATTACCATTACCCTTGGGTTGATTTACTCAGTGTTCATCCATTTCATAAATATTCATGTGTTCATGAAATGAATGGACCACTGAAGCTCTCTATCTGTGTATCACATGATATTGTCATGGCAAAGTTTACCATATAGCAAGGTCATCTTATATTCCTAAAATGATGTCCACAATTCTAGATAGCCCATGCAAATATCAACTTTAAGTGGTAGAAGAAGGAGCGTTTCTTCCCCCACGTTTCTTACATCAGGAAAAGAAATCTTTATAGAAAGCATCCAACAGACTTCCACGTTTTGTGGCAGGAAGAATAATGGCCCCCTGAGATGTCCACATCTTACTCCCTGGACCATGTGAATGAGGTGGTTTTGAGCAAAGGGGAGCTAAAGTTGCGGATAGAACTAAGGTTGCTAATCAGATGATCTTGAGATAGAGATATTATCCTACATTATCTGGGTGGAACCAGCTTACTCACAGAGGATCTTACTCTTGGACATGGGAGAAAGAATACGGAGAACCAGAGAGATGGGCATGTGAGAGACCTGGGCCAGTGCTGCTGGCTTTAGGATTGGGGCATGAGCCAAGGAATGCAGGTAACGCCTCAGTGCTGGAAAGGCCAGGAGGCAGACTCTCCTTTGCAGCCTCTGGGAAGAATAGAACCCTGCTGATATCTTGATTTTAGCCCAGGGAGACCCATTTTGAACTTGTGACTTTCCAGACTACAAGATAATGTTTGTGCTGTGTTAAGCCATCAAATAGGAAAAGGAGTAAGTCAAGGCTGTATATTGTCACCCTGCCTATTTAACTTCGATGCAGAGAACATCATGAGAAATGCTGGGCTGGAAGAAACACAAGCTGGAATCAAGATCGCTGGGAGAAATATCAATAACCTCAGATATGCAGATGACACCACTCTTATGGCAGAAAGTGAAGAAGAACTAAAAAGTCTCTTGAAAGTGAAAGAGGAGAGTGAAAAAGTTGGCTTAAAGCTCAACATTCAGAAAACGAAGATCATGGCATCTGGTCCCACCACTTCATGGCAAATAGATGGGGGAAGCAGTGGAAACAGTGTCAGACTTTATTTTTGGGGGGCTCCAAAATCACTGCAGATGGTGACTGCAGCCATGAAATTAAAAGACACTTACTCCTTGGAAGAAAAGTTATGACCAAACTAGATAGCATATTGAAAAGCAGAGATATTACTTTGCCAACAAAGGTCCGTCTAGTCAAGGCTATGGTTTTTCCAGTGGTCATGTATGGATGTGAGAGTTGGACTGTGAAGAGAGCCAAAGAATTGATGCTTTTGAACTGTGGTGTTGGAGAAGACTCCTGAGAGTCCCTTGGACTGCAAGGAGATCCAACCAGTCTATTCTGAAGATCAGCCCTGGGATTTCTTTGGAAGGAATGATGCTAAAGCTGAAACTCCAGTACTTTGGCCACCTCATGCGAAGAGTTGACTCATTGGAAAAGACTCTGATGCCTGTCTCTNTGAGAGTCCCTTGGACTGCAAGGAGATCCAACCAGTCTATTCTGAAGATCAGCCCTGGGATTTCTTTGGAAGGAATGATGCTAAAGCTGAAACTCCAGTACTTTGGCCACCTCATGCGAAGAGTTGACTCATTGGAAAAGACTCTGATGCTGGGAGAGATTGGGGGCAGGAGGAGAAGGGGATGACCGAGGATGAGATGGCTGGATGGCATCACCGGCTCGATGGACGTGAGACTGAGTGGACTCCGGGAATTGGTGATTGACAGGGAGGCCTGGTGTGCTGTGATTCATGGGGTCGCAGAGAGTCGGACACAACTGAGCGACTGAACTGAACTGAACTGAAGCCACAAAGTTTGTGATAATGTGTTCAAGTAACCATAGAAAATTAACACACATCTCATTTGCCAGAGGAGCATCAGATACCCATGCCTAGAGTACTCACTGTCGGGGGAAATGGAATTTTCTAAACAGGGTGAGGCCATCAGGAGGCATGTGGTCCCCTGATCTCTGAAAAAAATCTTGAAAGTAGGAAGAAAGGCTGTTGAAATGATAATAAACTTTGTCAGTTGAGGGTAAAGATGGGAAAGTATTAGATTTGACAACCTGGAGGCCAGTAACAATCTAGAGAGGAAATTCAATGGGCAGTAGGAAATTGGCAGAAAAAAAATTTTTTTTTAAGTAGCTTGTGAGTAAATGAAAGGCAATATGAAAATCTGTTTGTCTGTCCATCTATCCCTCGTTCTGTTTACACTTCATGTCTCTACCGACCCACACTCAGTTGCTCAGATGTGTATCATTCTTTGCGACTCCATGGACTGTAGCCCCCCCAGGCTCCTCTGCTTATGGGACTTTCCAGGAGAAAATACTCTGGGCTGCCATTTCCTATTCCATGGAATCTTTCTGACCCACGGCTCAAACCTGTGTCTTCTAAATCTCCTGCATTGGCAGGTGGATTATTTTCCACTGCGCTACCTGGAAAGCCGCCCTCTACCTACCTACCTACCTCTCTATCCATCTACAGATAGAGAAGTCAAATGTTTAGAAGTCAAGCATTTTTGTTTGTTGGTTTGACTTTAAAAAGGGTCATAATTGAACTGTTTTTGTGTTTTTTATAGAAAGGAACACAGCCAGATGAGAACAAGAAGAAGAGGAGTGAAAGATGCAGGAGAAGGGCTGCTTGAGGCTAAAAATTCCCTCAAGAGATTCCATTAGACCCAATCTGTTCACATTTTTACTAACAGAATATGCTCCTGGGGGAGACCTGTGGAAAGGCAAGCTTTCATTCCAGAGGGTAAGTAATGATCTTCTAAGTCATTTGTTTTACAAATTCAGATTGTTTTCGATTATAGTTTTTCATGAGACATAGATATTTATATTTCATGATTCGTTTATTTATAATTCCACTTGTACATAGCACCATTTTGGTGAAAGACATAGTTGAGAGGTTTGAAATTACACTGTCTACTAGAATTGGTGTTGATTTACTAAAGTAAAAACTCTTAACTTTATGAAGAAACGCTCGTGAGATTTTTTCTTTTCTTTTTTTTTTTTTTGCCATGGGACATTTATATTGACTCCTTTGGTAAGATATTTTGGTCTTTCAGAAATTCAGCCTCTTGGATGCACTTTATGAGGCACCTTATATTGATGACCGTCTCTTTGAGATGGCAATGGCAGGACAATTGAATTGGCCAAGCTCCACAGTCCCTTGCTGCAACTGTAATTCTATGAACTCTAGCCACATTATAAACCCGTTTCTTAGACTTAAATTTCCTTTCAGATTTCATGAGGCAGATTTGCCTTGGAGTGTTGTTTCATGTTCATTTATTAAAATAATCTTGGGGTGAGTGATGGGGAACACATGCCCACATAAACAAGCTGAAAACATTTGCTGTGACCTACAAAACTCCCTGTTCTTTTTAAGATGAGGAGAAAGTAAATAACCAGGGAGCAGAAAGTTTGTCACCGATCGCCCAGCAACCCTACTGTGTTTCTCTTACCAACAGCTCTTTCCCCTAATCTCCAGAGCTCCTTTTCAAAACAATCTTCACTACTGCCAAATCTCCTTGAGGGGCAGTCAAGCTCTCTCTCAGCTGCTGACTTGCTTTCCAACTTTATAGATATTATAGAGCCCCAAACATTGAGCCCTGCAGATTTCCTTCTAGACATTAGAACTTGATTCTTCCCACTTTTTCTTTTCCTCTTTCCCATGTTATAATTTAAGACTGTAGTAATTGCATTTTTAATTTTCTATATATTATGGTATTTTCAGTCCAGTTCAGTCTCTCAGTTGTGTCCGACTCTTTGCGACCCCATGGACTGCAGCACGCCAGACTTCCCTGTCCTTCATCAACTCCCAGAGCTTAATCAAACTCATGTCCATTGAGTCGGTGATGTGATCCAACCATCTCATCCTCTGCCATCTCCTTCTCCTCCTGCCTTCTTCAATCTTTCCCAGCATCAGGGTCTTTTCAAATGAGTCAGCTCTTCGCATCAGGTGGCCAAAGTATTGGCGTTTGAGCTTCAGCATCAGTCCTTCCAATAAATATTCAGGACTGATTTCTTTTCGGATGGACTCGTTGGATCTCCTTGCAGTCCAAGGGACTCTCAAGAGTCTTCTCCAAAAAGAATCAGTTCTTCGGTCCTCAGCTTTCTTTATGGTCCAACTCTCACATCCATACAGGACTACTGGAAAAACCATAGCTTGACTAGATGAACCTTTGTTGGCAAAGTGATGTCTCTGCTTTTTAATATGCTGTCTAGGTTGGTCATAGCTTTTCTTCCAAGAAGCAAGCGTCTTTTAATTTCATGGCTACTTTCACCATCTGCAGTGATTTTGGAGCTCCCCAAAAATAAAGAAATAAAAAAAATTATTTTTAATTTAAAAATGGTGTTTTAACATCCTCAAAAAGCTTTTCTGGATGGGGCAGCCTGCCCCTGGTAGAGCTAGCCAATTCTTAGACCAGGGAAAGGACTCTGCTGTGAGCACGCTTTTGATCTACAAGCGAATTAAAGAAATTTTTGGCCCACTCAAAGCAAAGCCTTGGGCAATTCAGTACCTTCTGATAACCAAGCATGATTGATAGCTTTTCCATGTGCCATTATTTCAGAGTTTCTTTTACTTCTTTTCTATGAAAACTTTACCAATAGCGCTGCCTAATACTCAGATCTGAAACACACATTCCTAGCTAGACTTTTTTGATTATCAGCCACACCTCTTATCTTTCCTACTGCAGTAAAATAAATTTCATTATGCCTACGAATCCACTTTGTTTAGAAGCAAATACATCCACTGTTAAATTCAGGATTAAAGAAAAGTATTTTGGTAACTTTTCAGGGCAATTTTCTAAGTCTGTTGGTAAGTCGAGTCTGACTCTTTGCAACCCCATGGACTATAGTCCACCAGGTTCTTCTGTCCTTGGAATTTCCCAGGTAAGAATACTGGAGTGGATTGCCATTCCCTTCTCTAGGGGATCTTTGCAAGCCAGGGTCGAGCCTGTGTCTCCTGCATTGGCAGGCAGATTCTTTACCGCTGAGCCTCCTGGGAAGCCATCTAAGTCTGAACTGGTATGTATTTGCCCTTAAACAAAAAGACTGCTTACAAAGCTGATATTTTGAAGTTGAGCAAACTTTTTTCTGTCATTCACAGATAAAAATATTAATAATAGAATTTGATTTATGTATTTCAGTTATTTTTATATTTCAGATATTTTTATAATTCAGATATATTTCAAATATTTTTTATATTTCAGTTATTCTTGAACGGATACCTACGAGGTGGTAGTTTTGGCAGTAAGTTGTGTCTGACTCTTGCAACCCCATGGACTGTACCCTGCCAGGCTCTTCTGCCCATGGGATTCTCCAGGAAAGAATACTGGAATGGGTTGCCATTTCCGGCTCCAGGGGATCTTCCTAACCCAGGAATTGAACCCAAGTCTCCTGCATTACAGGCAGACCAGACTCTTTACCAACTGAGCTGTGAGGGAAACCCTTTGAATCCTATAAAGCTGGTATAATTACAACTCTTTGCTTTTGTTCCTAAAGGAACACAGAGTTTGAGTAAAATACTTGTCCACGGTTGCTTTCATGAAAAGCTACACCAGGAGAACTAGAGGCTACATCTCTGTGTCTCTTAGCCGCTGCCTCTTCCACTACATTCTTAGATGCAAGAGCACCATTTAGATTCCAAGTACACTGAAATGCTTGGGCTGTGTGTATGTGTCGTTCCTTACCATATTTCTTATGATACATTTCTCCCACCATATACATACAACTAGAGCATTTAAGGCCAGGCTATTCCAAGCATACCCACTTACGCAGAACTAAAGGTTTATAAAATGAATATAGCATAAGATCATAAAGAATTAATTATGTTCTATATGGATATCTATCAGTTCAGTTCAGTTGCTCAGTCATGTCCGACTCTTTGCGACCCCATGAATTGCAGCACGCCAGGCCTCCCTTTCCATCACCAACTCCCAGAGTCCACTCAAACTCACATTCATAGAGTCAGTGATGACATCCAGCCATCTCATCCTCTGTTGTCCCCTTTTCCTCCTGCCCCCAATCCCTCCCAGCATCAGAGTCTTTTCCAGTGAGTTAACTCTTCGCATGAGGTGGCCAAAGTGCTGGAGTTTCAGCTTTAGCATCATTCCTTCCAAAGAAATCCCAGGGTTGATCTCCTTCAGAATGGACTGGTTGGATCTCCTTGCAGTCCAAGGGACTCTCAAGAGTCTTCTCCAACACCACAGTTCAAAAGCATCGATTCTTCGGCGCTCAGCTTTCTTCACAGTCCAACTTTCACATCCATACATGACCACAGGAAAAACCATAGCCTTGACTAGGCGGACCTTAGTCGGCAAAGTAATGTCTCTGCTTTTGAATATACTATCCAGGTTGGTCATAACTTTTCTTCCAAGGAGTAAGCGTCTTTTAATTTCATGGCTGCAGTCACCATCTGCAGTGATTTTGGAGCCCAAAAAAATAAAGTCTGACACTGTTTCCACTGTTTCCCCATCTATTTCCCATGAAGTGATGGGACCGGATGCCATGATCTTCGTTTTCTGAATGTTGAGCTTTAAGCCAACTTTTTCGCTCTCCTCCTTCACTTTCATCAAGAGGCTTTTTAGCTCCTCCTCACTTTCTGCCATAAGGGTGGTGTCATCAGCATATCTGAGGTTATTGATATTTCTCCCGGCAATCTTGATTCCAGCTTGTGTTTCTTCCAGTCCAGCGTTTCTCATGATGTACTCTGCATATAAGTTAAATAAGCAGGGAGACAATATACAGCCTTGACGTACTCCTTTTCCTATTTGGAACCAGTCTGTTGTTCCATGTCCAGTTCTAACTGTTGCTTCCTGACCTGCATACAGATTTCTCAAGAGGCAGGTTAGGTGGTCTGGTATTCCCATCTCTTTCAGAATTTTCCACAGTTTATTGTGATCCACACAGTCAAAGGCTTTGGCATAGTCAATAAAGCAGAAATAGATGTTTTTCTGGAACTCTCTTGCTTTTTCCATGATCCAGCGGATGTTGGCAATTTGATCTCTGGTTCCTCTGCCTGTTCTAAAACCAGCTTGAACATCAGGGAGTTCACGGTTCACATATTGCTGAAGCCTGGCTTGGAGAATTTTGAGCATTACTTTACTAGCGTGTGAGATGAGTGCAATTGTGCGGTAGTTTGAGCATTCTTTGGCATTGCCTTTCTTTGGAATTGGAATGAAAACTGACCTTTTCCAGTCCTGTGGCCACTGCTGAGTTTTCCAAATTTGCTGGCATATTGAGTGCAGCACTTTCACAGCATCATCTTCCAGGATTTGAAACAGCTCAACGGGAATTCCATCACCTCCACTAGCTTTGTTCTTAGTGATGCTTTCTAAGGCCCACTTGACTTCACATTCCAAGATGTCTGGCTCTAGATTAGTGATCACATCCTCATGATTATCTGGGTCGTGAAGATCTTTTCTGTACAGTTCTTCTGTGTATTCTTGCCACCTCTTCTTAATATCTTCTGCTTCTGTTAGGTCCATACCATTTCTATCCTTTATCGAGCCCATCTTTGCATGAAATGTTCCCTTGGTATCTCCAATTCTCTTGAAGAGATCTCTAGTCTTTCCCATTCTGTTGTTTTCCTCTATCTCTTTGCATTGATTGCTGAAGAAGGCTTTCTTATCTCTTCTTGCTATTCTTTGGAACTCTGCATTCAGATGCTTATATCTTTTCTTTTCTCCTTTGCTTTTCGCCTCTCTTCTTTTCAGTGCTATTTGTAAGGCTTCTCCAGACAGCCATTTTGCTTTTTTGCATTTCTTTTCCATGGGGATGGTCTTGATCCCTGTCTCCTGTACAATGTCACGAACCTCATTCCATAGTTCATCAGGAACTCTATCTATCAGATCTAGGCCCTTAAATCTATTTCTCACTTCCACTGTATAATCATAAGGGATTTGATTTAGGTCATACCTGAATGGTCTAGCGGTTTTCCCTACTTTCTTCAATTTAAGTCTGAATTTGGAAATAAGGAGTTCATGATCTGAGCCACAGTCAGCTCCTGGTCTTGTTTTTGTTGACTGTATAGAGCTTCTCCATCTTTGGCTGCAAAGAATATAATCAATCTGATTTCGGTGTTGACCATCTGGTGATGTCCATGTGTAGAGTCTTCTCTTGTGTTGCTGGAAGAGGGTGTTTGCTATGACCAGTGCATTTTCTTGGCAAAACTCTATTAGTCTTTGCCCTGCTTCATTCCATATTCCAAGGCCAAATTTGCCTGTTACTCCAGGTGTTTCTTGACTTCCTACTTTTGCATTCCAGTCCCCTATAATGAAAGAAGCAAGGCTCAATGCTGTAAAGAGCAATATTGCATAAGAACCTGGAATGTCAGGTCCATGAATCAAGGCAAATTGGAAGTGATCAAACAGGAGATGACAAGGGTGAACGTCCACATTCTAGGAATCAGTGAACTAAAATGGACTGGAATGGGTGAATTTAACTCAGATGACCATTATGTCTACTACTGCGGGCAGGAATCCCTCAGAAGAAATGGAGTAGCCATCACGGTCAACAAAAGAGTCCAAAATGCAGTACTTGGATGCAATCTCAAAAACGACAGAATGATCTCTGTTCGTTTCCAAGGCAAACCGTTCAATATCACAGTAGTCCAAATCTATACTCCAACCAGTAATACTGAAGAAGCTGAGTTGAATGGTTCTATGAAGACCTACAAGACCTTTTAGAACTAACACCACCGTCCCCCCCAAAAGATGGATATCTATAAAAAATGTTAAATCAGCAATTTATATCTTTTCCCAAGAGAGGTGCTTTTTAATGCTTTCTTCATTCAAATTTTGTGTATTGGGATATGTAGACCAAACCAGATTAAAAACCCAAATTCCATAGTTGGCAAGGTAAGTCTGCAAATATGGTCTCTTCATGTTAAAATGAAGTAGAAATCCATTTCTGATTTGAAAACCTTCTGTTTTTTTTTTTTTTCTAAATTATTTACTTGGCTGCTCTAGGTCTCAGCTGTGGCACGTGGGATCTTCAGTTATGGCATGTGAGTGCTTAGGTGTGGTGTGTGGCATCTGGTTCCCTGGCCAGAGATCGAGTCTGGTCCCCTTGCCTTGGGAACATGGTGTCTTAGCTACTGGACTACCAGGGAAGGTCCTTTCAGTGATTTATATCAGTGTTTGCCTTCCTTAAGATGCAAATTCAGTATTAGTATTGGAAATCGCTTATAAGTTATAGTACACTTACTTAAGTCAGAATCAAGTAAAGCACTATGGACTGAAGTTGGCTAAGCTGCAGATAATTACAGAGCTAACAGTAGCACACAATGAACAGTAGTCATTTTAGTGAAAGAGGAAAAGGAAGAATTATGTTGAATTTAGGCGGTGGTATAGAACCTGGGAGACTCTGGAATATTCTTTTGGTTTCTTGGGTTTTCTTTGATGTTGATTCTCTTCAGTTCTTCAACTGATCATAATAGACCAAGCTTCTGGTTTATACTAGGTGAAGCAGCCATTTCTGCTTTCATCCCTCAGATATCTTTGGCCATTTACTTGGCTTCAAAAAATTTAGACGGCTCAACTCTAGGCTTCAATACTGGCATTTCTTGGTTCTGAGTGCTTTGGAAGTGGTCAATTCAGAGACTCTTTCACAGAAGCTCTTTCTTGTAACAGCATGGTCAGTACTAGATTGGAAATCTAACATCTCTGCATAACACAGTGAGGAGAAATTCTTAAGTTACTATGAATTCAAATAAAAACGTAGGGCTGTGGAACAGAAAACAGTAGCAACATCTGTATCAAATGATTTTATCCACTCTAAAATGTCTTTTAGATATTCTCTATAAAAATTTTAAGATCCTCTTGGAAGAACTGAGTTATCTGATTTCTCTTCAGCAAGTGGCAGGATGAAATAATTGTTATTTTCTGGTGCAATTTATTCCTAGTTTTCATAAGCTGTTTACACACTGTTACTCTTAAAAGACTGCATAATTTAGTGGTCCTTTAGGAAATTGAAAAGCCTGTGATGCTTAAAAATATATCCATAAAGGTACTGACACTCCTCACACAAAAAGTGGAACCTAATTCCTCTCTCTTAAGCATCACTAGAAGTAATGACTGGCTTGAAGTGAAGTAGTGAAGTGAAAAGTCTCCCAGGCGTGTCTGACTCTTTGCGACCCCGTGGACTATAGCCTGCCGGGCTCTTCTGTCCATGGAGCTCTCCAGGCAGGAACACTGGAGTGTGCTGCTGCGCCCTCCTCCAGGAAGTCTTCCCGACCCAGGGACTGAAGCCTGGTCTCTTGCAGGCAGATTCTTGACCATCTGAGCCACCAGGGAAGCCCACTGACTTGCCTCTAACCGGTAAGCTAAGCGGAAGTGATGGTGTGTGGGTTCTGAGACGAGGTCATCAGAGCCCTGGGCTGTGTCCTGGCCTCTTTCTCCTCGCTTGCTGTGGGAGAAGCCAGGCGCTTGTCTCGGGTGGCCTTGGGAAGCTCACGCGGTGAGAAACTGAAGCCTTCAGCCAACGTCCGGCGAGAAGCGAGGCCTCCTGCCGATAGCCGTGGGGCTGAGCCATGCCAAGTGGTCCCTCAACTCCAGTCCAGAAGATTACTAATTTGATTTACGTCCTGACGGTGACCTCAGTAGACACTGAGCCACTCAGCTAAAGTGCTCCCAAACCCCCATCAGCAAACACTTTGAGGTGATAAATGATTCTTGTTTTAAAGCCACGACTCCCTGGGTGATTTCTTACATCACAATAGATAGCTGATACAAGTGCATGGACCACTCTCTAATGGTAGAAATGTGTCCCTTCCAACTAGAGTTTCACCTGAAAGAAACATTGTGTACTTTAACAGGTGGTAATTTGATAGGTTGAAAACACTCCTGGTTTCTGTGCCTTGTAAAGGAAAGGCTCCGTGGTCTCCGACACCCTTCCGCCTACACCGGCATGGATGCGGTTATGCTCCTTGTCCTCGGTCCTTAAATATCAGGTGCTGCTAAGAAAGTTGCATTTTATCAGAAACAGGATTTGAGTTGCCCATATTTGAGAAGGTTTGTGAAGAAATGAGAGCAACATGTGAAATCTGTCTACATTTGTGGTACAAACGTTCTAGCTTTCCCAGAAAAAGAAGTACCAAGTTTCTGTCAGAGGGGACTTCTTCTTTTTTGCAATTTTTTAAAAAGAAAAATAGAGCCTGCTTAGAACCATTTTCAGGTGAGATTTTTAAAGTGATTTGGCTGAATGCCGTATGTTTGTAGGAAAAAACAATAGAAGTAGTTCAAGGTTCTACATTCTCCTTTAGAAGTTCTGTTGAAAAACGACTATTTTAGCTAAGGTGCCATTTTCTTGAGGAGATTAGCAAGCAAGCGTGTAT
The DNA here is from genome assembly GCA_006410675.1 of Oreotragus oreotragus. Classification (NCBI taxonomy): domain Eukaryota; kingdom Metazoa; phylum Chordata; class Mammalia; order Artiodactyla; family Bovidae; genus Oreotragus; species Oreotragus oreotragus. Next base: position 357,582 of record SJYX01024820.1, read on the forward strand.
AACAACTTTTCAACATAATGAACCTTTTCGAGTATTAAACCTTTACTTTCACTGCAGGGATAAGTCTGAAAGTATTTAAAACATTTATTTGAAGGTCCTATTGTTCAATTAAGCTGTATATCTCTTTCCTTCATTTCTTTCTTCCTTTCTCTCTCTTTCTTTCTTTCACATTAATGATAAAGATCTTAGTCAGAGATGACTTTATTGCCATGAAGACAAGTGATGTGATGTATTTTCTATTGGAAATATTCTAAATCACATGGGGCTTCCTTATGTGCCATGCATTCTCGCCTGGAGAATCCCAGGGACAGTGGGGGCTGACAGGCTGCAGGGTCCCAAAGAGTCGAACACGACTGAGCTGAGCATAGCATACGCGCCATGTTCACAAAACAAGCTGCTATCAATTATTATTATTTTTTCTTTAAGATGTCATATATGTGCCACATCACAGTTACCTTTATGGTTTTGAGTTTTTACTCAAGCCAAAGGCATAGCAACCTTCATTTAGAACTTGACCTTTCAGAATTAAAGTTTTGTTCTAAGTTGGATTTTTTTTCTCTTTCTGTCACAAAGAAATGGCTTGTTTTATCATGAAAATGAAAGCTGAGAGAAGCATTAGTTTGGCAAATACCGTCTCCCTCTCTTCTGTGGAATGCATGTCTGACAGAAATAGTTGTTATTTGTGTGTGCGTGTGTGTGTTGAGATGAAGAGCTCCATTGCCTTCATCCGCCTCTCAAAGTGGCCTTTACTAAGGCTTTTGACCCAGTTTGTTTCCTCCTTTTTGCTTCTTTGGGGATGACTTTCAGAAGTCACGGAAATTTGACTCAGTCCATTCCGCTTGCTTTTCCATGAATCACTGATTACCTCAGATTGGTCAATCGGTAAGCTTTCCCAAGAGCTATTTGTTTTTCTGGTAGAAACATTCATAATGCAGATGTGCCAGATCTAACAGCCTCAAACCCGCCAACTGAGGACTTTGAAACTGTGCCACTAAATATATTAATTTTTGAAAAACAAATGTAACATGGTCTTTAAGAAAATAGTATGTCTCTTTCTTTGAGATTAAGGATGAACCCCAGCTACCTCTGTCAGAGATGCTGTAATAATGTACCAGTTTGCCCTCAGATGACTGAGCTGTATATTCCACAGTTTATTATCTTCGCTTCTACAAGTTATCCTCAGAAACCGCACATAGTAAAATATTGGGGGGAATATACTTTAAAATGAGAACAAATGACAACACTATGAAACCCTTCATATTTAATGCATAAAATAAATAATGTAAAAATAAGACCTAGAGCAAGTTATTGGCAGCAATATTTTAATAATGAATTTATTTAATAGAAATATCCATCATGATAGCTGATGCTAGCAATATTGTTTATGTTAAATTAAATTAGATAAAGTAAAATAAAGTTAAAAAATTAAATAGAATGGCAAGAAACATATTTGCTTGTTTCCTTTATTTACAGAAAGTAGTTGGAGAAGATGCCCTCAGAGTCTTTTTGTTGCTCCACAACAGAAATTCTTGGCAACCTAACAGGGAGCAGGGTTATTCTTCCTTAGAAAACAGCTCTCCTGTAAATTGGATGCTATCAAACAGCTCATCAGTGGTTGTAAAGTAATTAACCTCCAATTAAAATAAGTAAATTTATATTAAAAAAGGAATGTATTTTCTTAAAAGCTACTAGTCAGCAACCTTATTTAAACGTGTTTTAATCCAACATTTAAATGAGGTATTCAACTTTAACAATCATTGATAAATAATGGAAATATTTACATATGGAAGTTGACATTTTAGCATTCATAGATCACTCTTTATTTTTATAGAAAGGAATACTATAAATAATATTTCAAATAATGCTTCCATCCCTGTATTCCTCTGCCCTCAAAAGTTCCTAGAAATTGGGATTTTGCTGGTGGTCCCATGGCTGGGGCTCTGTGCCCCCAGTGAAGGGGCTTGGGTTCAACCCCTGATGGGGGAGCTGGGTCCTGGACGCCACAGCAAGAGTCTCATGGGCTGCAAGGACCCAGCCCAGGCAAATAAGGAAATAAACATTTAAACAAAGTTCCTAGGACTCAATCTTTAGCTCTAATAGCCAGTTCTATGACACCTTTGGCCTGCTATCCTTCTGTAGTCTTTCTGTATGTCACCATTTCAAACCTTTATCAAAGTCTATGTCGAAACTGGTCATCTTATTTTGGCAACAAATTGCAGAGTATTTCCCTAATTGTTTTACACTCTGGGGAGTAGTTTGTTCATAAAAGCTTGAATTCATTTAAGGCAACTCATGTCTACCTTATCAAAGTACATTGGGTTTTTTTTTTTTTTTAATATGAAAATAGACCTACTTCTTTATAGAAACACAAATCAGGAAACTAAAAATCGCCGATGCTCATACGGTCCAGAGACGGTCATTTCTACCTTGCTTTGCCATTTTATTTGCAATCCTTTCTTAAAGGTACCTATATAATTTATTATTAGAGAAAAAATAAGGTTCTTTTAAACCATTGAATTCATTACATGGTCAAATACTAGATACACACCTTTTCATGTGCTACAGAGAAAGGAAACATTACCATTAAACTATTTTACAGTGCTTTTAAAATCGCATAAATGTTTTGTTTATGCCTTTATTGAAAGAGCTTGCTAGCTGGACACAACTAGTAGATGCCATTTTATGATTTAACTTTTTGTGCTTTTACACTGGGGAAAATATAAGAGAAATAAATTTGGTAAAACAGTTTTAAAATGTCTTCAAATGCCTAGTCCCACGATTAAAATAGCTTTATTTTTTTCATATAATGCATTCTTTGTGCAGTTGAGGACATTGGTGATGAAACATATTTCCAAGACTTTGACTTTTGATAGGCCTGCACAAGCAATAACAACTATGGCGTTGAAAGTGAAGTTGCTCAGTTGTATCTGACTCTTTGCAACCCCATGGACTGTAGCCTACCAGGCTCCTCCATCCATGGGATTTTCCAGCCTAGAATACTGGAGTAGGTTGCCATTTCCTTCTCCAGGAGATCTTCCCAACCCAGGGATTGAACCCAGGTCTTCGACATTGTAGGCAGACAATATAAACATATACATACAGATACGTACATATGGGGCAGGCCCTGGCTAGTGGTGGTTATAAACTGTCTCTGGATTTCAGTTATATTAAATTGTAAAAAGATATGTATCTCAGAGTTGACTAAATATGGTAACCACTGTAAATATTTGAAGAAATATACATAATCAAAATATTGGCAAGATTAATAATTATTAATCCTCATGGTGTATATATAAATTTATGTAGCCTACTTTCTCTATTATTAAATGCTGAGGAACTTTTCAATCTTTCCTTCCAGAAGTGATTCAGCAACAAGAATGCTTCTGTATGCATGCCTTCAAATTGCTTCTAGAAAAGTGGTTCCAATGTACCGTTTTATTAGGAAAAATACTCATCCTCCATCAGGGACAATGAGCATCTTCTAATCCTTGTCTTACTGCTTTGTATTTCTTTTAGAGAATCCCTTTGTACTGACACTTGGTGTCATCCTTCCTAGTATGAAAAATTGATCTCTTTATGGAAGGTACAAAAGCCAACCAATTAATTTGTAACTACTAGAAATGTTCGGTTGTTCCTCTTCACACTCAAGGGTATGAACCTTTTTCTTCCTTCCTTTTTCTTTTCATTGTTTTTCTTTTTTACTTCTAGCTTTCCTGTACATTCTTTTCATCCTATAGAATCAGACATTAATGCATATTTAAGAAGCAGGTATTATTATAAGATTTTTTTCCCCACAAATATTTAAGAAAAGTGGTGAAAATTTTTTAAATGGAGTTAATTTTTACTAATACTATTATGCTTCAGTTCAGTTCAGTTCAGTCGCTCAGTCGTGTCCGACTCTTTGTGACCCCATGAATCGTAGCACGCCAGGCCTCCCTGTCCATCACCAACTCCCGGAGCTCACTCAGACTCATGTCCATCGAGTCCGTGATGCCATCCAGCCATCTCATCCTCGGTCGTCCCCTTCTCCTCCTGCCCCAAATCCCTCCCAGCATCAGAGTCTTTTCCAATGAATCAACTCTTTGCATGAGGTGGCCAAAGTACTGGAGTTTCAGCTTTAGCATCATTCCCTCCAAAGAAATCTCAGGGTTGAGCTCCTTCAGAATGGACTGGTTGGATCTCCTTGCAGTCCAAGGGACTCTCAAAGTCTTCTCCAACACCACAGTTCAAAAGCATCAATTCTTTGGTGCTCAGCCTTCTTCACAGTCCAAATCTCACATCCATACGTGACCATAGGAAAAACCATAGCTTTGACTAGATGGACCTTAGTCGGCAAAGTAATGTCTCTGCTTTTGAATATACTGTCTAGGTTGGTCATAACTTTCCTTCCAAGGAGTAAGACATGGCAAATAATTTTCTGATAATTCTAAAATAAGTAAGAAGGTAGATGTTGTCTAGGGCTGTTCAGCTGACATGGAATTCTTCAGTTTTAGATAAAAGTGAAAGTCTTAGTCACTCAGTTGTGTTTGACTCTTCGCGACCCCCATGGACCACAGCCCGCCACACTCCTCTGTCCATGGGGTTCTCCAGGCAAGAATACTGGAGAGGGGTGCCATGCCCTCTTCTAGAGGATCTTCCCAACCCAGGGATCGAACCTGGGTGTGCTGCATTGCAGGTGGATTCTTTACCATGTGAGGTATGAGGAAGCTTCTTAAAGGGAAATTCAATCTAAGTAAGTCAATATGAAATCAAAGTGAATTAAAGTCATGTTAAAGGACTAAGATTTTTAAAAAATGATTTACCAAAAGCTAAAAATAGCTAAAAAATACGACAAGACTCTTGAGAGTCCCTTCTACTGCAAGGAGATCAAATCAGTCCATCCCAAAGAAAATCAGTCCTGAATATTCATTGGAAGGACTGATGCTGAAGCTGAAAGTCCAATACTTTGGCCACCTGATGTGAAGGACTGACTTATTTGAAAAGACCCTGATGCTGGGAAAGATTGAGGGTGGCAGAAGGGGTTGACAGAAGATAAGATGGTTGGATGGCATCACCAACTCAATGGACATGAGTTTGAGCAAGCTCCAGGAGCTGGTGATGGACAGGGAAGCCTGGCATGCTTCAGTCCATGGGGTCACAAAAAGTCGAACCCAACTGAGTGACTGAAATGAAGGTAAGATTGTCTCTACAAATTGTCTCTATATTAATTGCAAATGACAGGAAAAAAAATACACTTAGCTGTGTTGTACACAAAGACACAAACACATCCCCCCCCACTCAATACTTGGCTCTGTTTTCAGAATCAGGGGAGGTGATAGCACAGCAACTTGGGAGTATCAGATACATTTCAAGTGGTAAAATGAATCCCTAAAGGCATGTATAAGTGGAGTACAACATATTATAATCTGAAACAAATCACTGTGTAAACCGTGTAAAGAATCAGGCACAATCTTTTGCATGTGGGCTGTCACCTCAGTCCTGTCCTACTCGCTGTGACCCTGTGGACTGTAGCCTGCGAGGCTCCCCTGTTCCTGAGATTCTCCAGACAAGAAAACTATAACCATATTGCTCAGAGTGAGAACTCTGGAAGTGGGTCTGGATTCAGATACAGGGTCACCCCTCAATGACCCTGGGCATGACATTTGATCTGTTAAGGCCTCAGGCTTTTCATGTATGCAGAGACCTGGCCAGCATCCCAGCAGGGTAAGTGGAAAGGTTGATTCCAATGTTTTATACACAGCACTCACTTCAGTGGCCGGTACATAAGAGATGTTCAACCACTGTGTCTTAACAGAGTCATGGTTATATCATATTAATAATGCAAATACGGGGATGGTGGAATGGGTGTCCCTTCTTGTTTTCTGAGGAAGGAAGCTTGTGTTACGTGTGGTGCTGATATATTTACAGGAACTTTGTAAACCATGAGTGGTTCTACAAATGTGTACTTTGGAAATCCACAGAACCCCATTTCTGCTTTAGTTAGACATTCTGGCAGTATTCCAGACTAGTTTGCTTGGGGAGATGCTCACCTGATAACAAATGTAGTTGATCAAATAACCTATTCCTTACATAAAAGACATACACGTGAGAACCTGGCTAGAAAAATTGCTTAAATTAAAAAAAAAAAAACAACTCTAAATTGCTTGCAGCAAAGCTATCAAAATAAAAATAGTTGAAAGAAATGAAGTTACTGTTAACTGGTGGGAAAGTTGAGGAGGGATAGGTTGGGAGTTTGGGATTGACATGTACTCATTGGTGTGTTTAAAATAGGTAACCAAGAAGGAACTACTGTATAGCAGAGGGACCTGTCCTCAATATTTTGTAATAATCTAAATGGGAAAAGCACTTAAAAAAGAATAAAAAATTAGAAACAGGACCAAGCTCTCCTTAGCGGTGCATGCATGTTCAGCTGTGTCTGGCTCTTTGCCACCCCGTGGACTGTCACCTGCCAGGCTCCTCCGCCCATGGGCTTCTCCAGGCAAGAGTACTGGAGTGGCTGCCATTTCCTCCTCCAGGGAATCTTCCTGACCCAGGAACTGAATCCGTGTCTCCTGCGTCTTCTGCACTGGCAGGCAGACTCTTTACCACTGAGCCACTTGGGAAGCCCATGGTCTTGTTAGGAGACTAAGGCTTAGCTCAGGGTTACCAGCCAGCTACTGTTTTACCTTCTTCTGACCTATTTCAACCGCTCTAACAGAAGTTATAGCTATGAATGAGGCGGATACTTAAAATTATATTATATTCTAAAGAAGATAAACAGTTGAAAGGAGTTATGTGTAAGACTTGGATGAAGGAAATATAATTCATCTATTCTTGTAGGTTAAACAGATTTACTAGGTCCGTGCATGCATGCTAAGTTGCTTTAGTCATGTCTGATTCTTTGTGACCCTGTAGCCCACCAGGCTCCTCTGTCCATGGGATTATCCCAGCAAGAATACTGGAGTGGGTTGCCATGCCCTAATCCAGGGGATCTTTCTGACCCAGGGATCAGCCTCGTGTCTCCTGTGGCTCCTGCAGTGTAGGTGGATTCTTTACCACTGAGCCAGGTCTGTAGATATCAACAAATTGTCCTGATAAGCCATGAAGATTCTCCATGGATGGAGGATTTTTTTGTTTTCATCACTTGTAGCTCTTTTGCCATTAGGTCCAAATTTATTGCCTCAAGAAAGGAACAGCACAAAGTGTCTAGGACATGGAAATAGCTGCTCAGTGTTGAGTTTAAAAGCAATTTTCTAAAGTCTACAGTAGGGCAATCATCTTGACAGCCTAGATTACAAGAGGGGAAAAGAGATTTCTCTTAATTGATTTTCATATGTCAATTCAAAGAGTAAATGAATAAGCATAGAGAAAACCATGGAGTAGATAAGATGAGGATGTTACATGAGAGAAGGTTTTGCTACACTGGAAAAGAAAGTACTTCCTGTTTTGGAAGGACTAGTCTCAAAGATAAAATGAACAAACAAGGGGTCCTAAATCACCTAAGGGCATCCTAATTCTTACTCAAGAAGCAAAGTTTCTAGGGGAGAAGCGAAAAAGAAACATCCAGGTTGGTTATGAGAAATATATGGTATTGCTGTTGGTGAACAATTTCCCTGGGTATGGCTTCCAGAGAAGTCCTGTGTTTCACATGGCTCCATGCTCATTATGGGGTCCTGTGTTGCCTGGAAATGGAAGCCCAGCTGGAGCAGGACCTGGAATCATGCACATGAGCATCACATATGTTCCCACTCACTCAGCCTGCTTCAGAGAATGAAGTGAAGAAGAGTCTCTAGGCTCCAGTGAGAGTGTGAATTCTGGAAGAAGCAGGGATGGAGTTAGCCCAGGGATCTGAGAAGAGGGGACTGCTGTGTATACATGTGTGTGTCAGAGAGAGAGGGCACCTGCTGGTTTAGGGGTGCAGAACCAGATTTTGTGAGCCTGTGGCTGGCAGTGAACAAGACAGCCCAGGCAGACACACAAGGAAAGCGCGGAGAACGAGAAGAGAAAAGTCCAGTCCAGGACCCTGGAGAACACAAATGTGGAAGGGCTATGAAGCCACACACAGACACTAAAGTTGTAGAGGATTTAAGACTTAATAGAAAGGGAATGATAAAGAGTGACATGTTACCGAGGGTCTGATGCACCAAGAATGGATTTGCTGATTAGATGAGTATACTTCCCCAGATAGCTTCAGTTAAGGGAGTTTCTTTGTCATGTCACAAAAGTTGAGCTTTTGTATTTTACTCCTAAACATGCATTAAAGAATCCTACAAGAAATAGCATCACAAAACCTGCTGATGTATTTACTTTGGGGAATTGCTGAAGCTATTGACCATTCTCTTTGTGAAAGACAACTTGAGAGAGCATTTTAGAGTAAGTGCACAAAAACATTATCTTGCCACCAGAACCGACACATTTTCTTCTGACTCAAAGAGGCATACTTGAGAGATTTTATTTTTCAGGTTCTTGTAATCTGATTTTATTAATTCATCTATTTTCTATAATGGCAAAGTAAGGATACTGTTCATGTGATTCTCAAGGCAAGGATATCTGAGGTGGTTTGCCATTCCCTTCTCCAGTGGACCACGTTTTGTCAGAACTCTCCACCATGACCTGTCCGTCTTGGGTGGCCCCGCACACCATGGCTTGTGGCTTCATTGAGTTTCACAAGGCAACCTGAGATGGTTGGATGGCATCACCGACTCAGTGGACATGAGTTTGGAAGATAGTGAGACAAACTCTGGGAGATAGTGAAGGACAGGGAAGCCTGGCGTGCTGCAGTTCATGGAACTGCCAAGAGTCAGACTCAATTTAGTGACTAAACAACGACAAATTAAAGAGAGTAGAAAGCTCATCCATCCTAATGTTATTGGAAGTGTGACTTGAGACAGTTCATGTAAAGCACTTAGCATAGTAATAGACACATTGTTAAGTATTCAATTAATATTAACTATTGTATGCCTAGGTACAAAGTTATTTCATTCTGGTATTGGTTCAGAAATCCTCAGTAGATCAGGGAAGGGAGTGAAAAAAATCATTGTTACTGATGAGGAGTAACAATGTTGGGGAGGAGTTTTGATCTCTATAGATAAGATATAGAGAGATCAACCTTACATAATAATCCCATCCCATGTTATTTTCATTGTTAAATCGACTGCACTAAATGCAGGATGAAGCTCTGTTGCATTCATGATTTTATAAATGCTAGGTTTAAATTTATAGCAAAGCCTTGGCTGGGAGCTTCACTGGGGATATGAAATGGTTGCCAAAAATTTCTGATTACATCATGAGCTCTAAATAGCTTCTCCATCATAAATGACACAGTTTGCCTTGATCCATCTCTCCTCTCTCCTCGCCTACCTTGTGAGCAATGGCATGAGATTACACAGTAGAAAGGTGTGTGATTTGTGGTTGTTTTTCTCTGTGAAATGTTAACAGGGCCATTAAATGATAGTGGCCTCATTTAATTCACAGACAACAAGAATTCATTTGTCCTGGCTCCTCACACATATTTTTTCCTGGGATTAGACTCTCACACAAGTGATTCACCTTATGTGACAATTTATCTGACAAAGAAGGACCGGTTTCCAGGATGCTTGAGTCATGAGTTCCTTTGTTGGCTGAAGTAAACTTTCTGGCTTGGAGTTTGTTTCTATAACCTAGCTTTCTTTGCATTTCGCTTCGGTGGTTCTATCCTCCCATGTACTTTTCTGCTGTAAATAAATATGAAGGAAAAAGAACCAGTCATTGTAGCTGGAGGAACACAAAAGGGATGAAACTGGAATCTGAACAGCAGATTTCCCTGAATCTTGATCTCTTAACCTCTTCACTTTAATTAGATTTGATTGCTCCCTAGAGTCACTGGTCCCTTTTCGGACAAATCAAGTTGATGATCTTTTTCTTTTCTTTTTTTTTGCCACATCACACAGCATGTGGGATCTTAGTTTCTTGACCAGGGATCACCAGGGATCAGACCTGCATCCTCTGCAAAGGAAACATGGAATCTTAATCACTCAACTGCCAGGGAAGTCCTGATCTTCTTTCTCTTCTATTTTATGTTCTTTGGGTCCAGAACCTGGTGATGGTCTTTTTTCTCGCTTCATCTCCCACATCCATCCTCGTCTCCAGGTCATTGCTATTTAAACCTACTTCACAAACCCTTGCTCATACATTCACAGGTCACGCCTTCCGCACGCATCCCATGCCTGCCTCCTCACTTCTGTCATCCTGTGGCCCTTTGGGCATCTCCATTCATTCGCTGAAGACTCTGGCTGTAGGTTCTGTCTGCACCTCCAACTCATTTCCTGTCAACATCCACAATGATGCCAGTCTTACATTTTTGTTCATCCAGTTTGTTGGCCTCCACTCCAGGGAATTTCTGTGCAGATTATATCACTCACCTTTTCTCATGGTCATGCACTTGGCTTTTTCTTTTTAATAAAAAATTTACACCTCTCAAATCTCAAATGCAAGCTTTCTTTTTCTCTTTGACTCCAGATTCTCACATTTCCAGCCCACGTACACAATCATGCACTCAAACTACAACCTGACCTACAATTCTTTGATTCTTCAGACTTTCTCACTCTCAATTTTTATAGCCCTTTACCTTTCTAGTTTTTTTTTTTTTTTTTTGTTGTTGTTTGTTTTGTATTTCTGTTTTAGGTACCATTCAGTATGTTGATCCATCACTATAATCCTTCCCTTGAGAAAACTCACAGTTCACTCCTCCAGAATTCTGAAGGTCATATTTGCCTTGCAACACCCCACCTTAGATGAACTCAGTCACATGATCTTTTTATGCCCATGCTTGTTCAGAGGCATCCACTGGTTTAATTTCAAGTGTTAGATGTGAAGTATTAGTTGGACTCTCAGCACTGCCAGATAATCCAATATTCTGTCCCTTAAAAGCTAAGTTTTCTCACATCCCAAGCCAAGTATTGCAAACATTCTCCTCTCTCCTTAACCTCCTATTGCCATCTATTGGGATACTGTCATACTCAAACTTCTGGTTTACTCATATACTAATGAAAAGATGATTCATCATTACATGAAGTCTCCTCTATTTGCTGCTTATCTTCAAAATATTTGTATTTACAACTATGTTCCTTCTTTATCTTCTGATACAATTGAGTAATTGACCCTCTTGTTTCAAAGGCCAGTCTTTAAATGTATGTTCTGAAACTCACCTCCCCTCATCTTCTCAAGGCCTTTTACCTCTATATTTTCCCCCTTTTCTTCTGCAGGACCAGGGTTACGTGCTGGGCTTAGCATGCAAATACTCTCTAAAATCTCTCCTGCTTAAACAAAGAGAATATCTACAAGCATATCTGCCTTCACCCCAGATCTCCTTGCAGACATGGCTGCTAGTGGTAAAGAAACTGCCTATCAATGCAAGAGACATGAGACAGAGGTTAGATCCCTGGGTTGGGAAGATCCCCTGGAGGAGGGCATGGCAACCCGCTCTGGTATTCTTGCTTGGATAAGCCCATGGACAGAGGAGTCGGGCAAGCTGCAGTCCATAGGGTTGCAAAGAGTCAGATGTAACTGAAGTGACTTAGCATGCACACACAGCAAGATCTCTCAGTAGAGTTGTTTACATGTGTAACCCACCCACGTTAGTTTGGGCCCTGCTCAATGACTCCACAGTTTTTATAGATGCCCTTTATCCAACTGAGGAACTTTGGTTCCATCACTAGTTTGTTGAATGCTTACAAGAGCTGTTGGATTTTGTGAAATGCTTTTTCTGCATTAGTTGGGATGCCTGTATTTTTCGTCTTCATTCTGTTAGTACGCCATATTCTTTTGACTCCTACTTCCTCCTGGGAACCTTGTTTCATTTATGATCCATATCACCATGCATCATTGGCTTGTGGGCAGAAGTGGGCAAGAAGGCTCCGTCGTGGCTGGGAGATGTTTGCTTACTCAGGTGAGCTGGGATGTCTAAGAGCCTAAGGCCCATGGCTTCAGCCCCCAGCTGCCTGCCCACCTGTCTTTCCATTTTATTTATGCTTGTGGTGTGTCTGGGGAACCCTCTTCCAATCTCCACACTTAAGCTTGCTTCTTCTTATTTTAGAACTCTGATCTTCTTTATGGTACAGGACAGTCACTCTGAGGATGTGACATTTGAGCAGAGAGCTGAATGATGAGAAAGAATCATCATGGGGAGCTGTGGGAACAGATTCCCAGCTATAGCCACTTGGGTGAGAGCTTTGTTCTAAGCTGAGCTTGGAGATGTTTCTTCTTGGGCACTCCCTCATACACTCTGCGCTCTTCAAGCTTGGTTTGAGGAACCTTCTTGAATCAGTCTGTTCAGAAAATGAAAATCTTTTTTGCCACCAGTGAAATGAAGCTGCTGGTAGGTCTTTATTGTTGTTCAATCTCTAAGTCATATCCCACTCTTGGTGACCCTATGGACTGCAGCACATCAGACTTCCTAGTCCTTCACTATCTCCCGGAGTTTATTTAAACTCATGTTCATCAAGTCGGTGATGCCATCCAGCCATCTCATCCTCTGTCATCCCCTTCTCTTCCTGCCCTCAATCTTTCCCAGCATCAGGGTCTTTTCCAATGAGTCAGCTCTTCGCATCAGGTGGCCAAACTATTGGAGCTTCAGCATCAGTCCTCCCAGTGAATATTCAGGGCTGATCTCCTTCAGGGTGGACTGGTGGGACCTCCTTGCCGTCCAGGGGCCTCTCAAGACTCTTCTCCAGCATCTCAATTCGAAAGCCTCAGTTCTTTGGCTGTCAGCCTTCCTTATGATCCATAGACGACTTGAAAAACCATCGCTTTGACTATTTGGAAATTTCTCAGCAAAGTGATGTAGTTCTTAGGCATAAACATAAAAAAGGTGCATAGAGAGGGCAAAAGAGTAAGGAAATAATGTTAATTAAAGAAGAAATTAGGAGAATAATAAAAGGTGGAGGAGGGAGAGCACGAGAGAGACCACACTGCAGGGAAGCGACCACCAGCCAGGATGTCACATTACAGGTGACGGGAGAGTCCGGCTGGAAACCTCCTCTTCTTCCTAAATAAATGTGAGAATTTTTTTTAAAAAGGATTTTTTTTTGACAGTTGAGTCTTTTACAGATATGGAAAGAAATAAGTTCATTTATAATTTCTAAGCCAATGTTGTGGCATTCTTTCCAACTGAAAAAAAAAGCAGTAAAAAAGTCATCGTTGCTGTGTGATTGTAAATTTCCCAGCTTGCTGAGTTCATTCTCGATTCATTTTCTCAGTCTGCTCAGCAGCTGATAAACAAAGAATAAAAAGGAAACAGTTGAAAGACTAATTAATCAGAGTTAAATAACCAAAATTTGAACAAAGTTCATCAAAACCTCTGCCTGTATAGAGAGAGACCTGAGCAAGCAAATGGACTGGAACTCTTGTGGCTCTGCAACCATTAATGTTCCTGATTGTGTATTGTCTTTACCTTTCAAAAGCCTGACATTTCTTATATCCAAAATCAGTGAAATGATTCAAGTAAGCTAAAGGCAAACTCAGGACAATAGACTGAGCAAAACAAAGCAACGCGCAAGCCCCTACTTTTTGATATTCGCAGAATCTTTCGATTTTAAGGTTGGAAGCACCTTGACCGTTTACTAATTTTTCCTTCAGGGAGTTTATGCTGTTTCTGAAACTGAAGCAATTATCTTCACTCACTGTAACAAAATGACTGCTCTGGTTAATCTGCTCTCTTCCTAACTCTCCCCTCCGTTTTGATCATGAATTCATTCCACTGACCTAGAGAACATTCGCGGAGAAGGCAACTCCAGTGTTCTTGCCTGGAGAATCCCAGGGATGGAGGAGCCTGGTGGGCTGCCGTCCATGGGGTCGCAAAGAGTCGGACACGACTGAGCGACTTCACTTTCACTTTTCACTCTCACGCACGGGAGAAGGAAATGGCAGCCCACTCCAGTGTTCTTGCCTGGAGCATCCCGGGGACAGCGGAGCCTGGTGGGCTGCCGTCCATGGGGTCGCACAGAGTCGGACACACTGGAGCGATGCAGCAGCAGCAGCAGCGGAGAGCGCTAGGTCCTCATTTCAGATCCTGAACCCGCTCAAGTTCCCTAGCTGCTGTCATTTGCCTCATCCTCAGTGTTATTGCTGTGTGGTCGTTCAGTCACGTCCGACTCTGCGACCCCATGGACTGTAGCCCGCCAGACTCTGCTGTCCTTAAGAGCCTCCAGGCAAGAATACTGGAGTGGGGTGCCATTCCCTTCTCTCAGGGATCTTCCTGACCCAGGGATCAAACCCACATCTCCTACACTGCAGACATTGGCAGCTGGATTCTTTACCACTGGGCCAAATTACTAATGACAATGAGGATGGCAAATAATGTTGAGTGATGAGCTACGCTTCAAATAATGTATTAATCAGTCTTTGTAAGTCATTTATTAAGACAAGGACATGACTGAACACAATTCCAGATTTTTCAGAATGGAAAAATCATGAGATCATAAGCAAGAACACTAAACTGTTCTGATTTGGGAGAACTAGTTTCTTGGGATTGATGTCACTGCTAAATATCTGGAAATTAGCATCTAGGGACATATTTTGAAACTCATGAAAAACTCTATACACATAAACATTAAACATCAATAGATAATATATGTGACCTGATAGCTTCTTTCATATATTAAAGGGATGAGTCATTTGTTAAAGCATGAATAGATCTGTAGTAAATGCTGCAAAATTTCCCTATTTTGTAAAGATATTCTGTTGGGAAAGTAAATGCAATCAGTCACACATTTCTTAAAGGAGATTTTCCCTTCAAGTCAATATTATTTTTCATTAGGAGGATTTTCTTTCTATCACTATATGCATTTTCTTTCAGACACATAATTAAAATGATACTAAGAATCAATGGCAATACATGCTTTTATTTTATATGTATAGTTTATAAAAGAAGACCAAGGTTTTCTTTAGTTGGAGATCACTCTTCATGTCTGATATCTATATCTGTTAAGCCTATTTTAGAAGTATAGCATCCCATTATTTCCATTATTTCATTGCCTATTTCATTTTTCTCTAACTCGACTCATAAATTTTGGCGTGACTTTAATTATACAGCTTCTCACACTCCCTACTGCTGCTGCTGTAAGTCACTTCAGTCGTGTCTGACTCTGTGTCACCCCACAGACGGCAGCCCACCAAGCTCCCCCGTCCCTGGGATGCTCCAGGCAAGTACACTGGAGTGGGTTACCATTTCCTTCTCCAGTGCATGAAAGTGAAAAGTGAAAGTGAAGTTGCTCAGTCATGCCCAACTCTTAGTGACCCCATGGACTGCAGCCCACCAGGCTCCTCCATCCATGGGATTTTCCAGGCAAGAGTGCTGGAGTGGGGTGCCATCGCCTTCTCTGCTCACACTCCCTACATAAAAGGAAAAATGT
The DNA here is from genome assembly GCA_006410675.1 of Oreotragus oreotragus. Lineage (NCBI taxonomy): Eukaryota > Metazoa > Chordata > Mammalia > Artiodactyla > Bovidae > Oreotragus > Oreotragus oreotragus. The sequence continues at coordinate 372,950 of SJYX01024820.1, forward strand.
CCTTCCATTGTGTTTCACTTGCTGGAGGTTTACAGGACCCAACTCTTGATTTTCTGATCTTTGGCTACTGTGTTTATTCTTTTCTCACAGGTCTCTGTGGTCACAGATCTCACTTTTAAATGTGAATTTTATCACAGTTAAGCATTTAATCTCAGGATTGCCTTATGTAAACTCATTCAGTAGGGAAGTTACACAATGCCATTTTCTATCAAAGCAAATAAGCTATCACACTCCCTACATAAAAGGAAAAATGTCCTTCCATTGTGTTTCACTTGCTGGAGGTTTACAGGACCCAACTCTTGATTTTCTGATCTTTGGCTACTGTGTTTATTCTTTTCTCACAGGTCTCTGTGGTCACAGATCTCACTTTTAAATGTGAATTTTATCACAGTTAAGCATTTAATCTCAGGATTGCCTTATGTAAACTCATTCAGTAGGGAAGTTACACAATGCCATTTTCTATCAAAGCAAATAAGCTAAAACTTCATACATTCAAAGTATCTGCTTAGACCTTTTGTTTATAGTAGCTAGCAGAATTCCCTGTTTAATCTGCGGAACATTCACTTCATAGCTATAATAAGCAAGAGTATGTGGGACCGACTCATTTCCAGTTGGAAACCTAGAACATGTTTTCCCTATTCATCTGTTAATATGAATATCATCACTTCTTTTAAGTGTCTGAGGAAAAAAGAAAAAAAAAAGAGAGAAGACTTCAACTAGTCAAGATTATTTAGAAGCTAAGAAACTAAGAATGTAAAATGGAGGGAAACTTGCCAAGATTGAGAAGGAGGGGGTCAGGTAAACTTCTAAAGGGAATGTGAGGTTATCAGTTATACATCCTGGAATCAAGGTATAGTATTCACATGGTGTGGCTTCAACATGTTCCAGATGCAGATTCTATTGACTTGAAAATCAGAGACTGAAATAGTGTATGCAGATGGGGAGGGTATGTGCTTGGCATTTAATGGTGTTGTTGACTTATTTTAAGCTCATATTTGAGGCATATAGTCAGTTCTTAGTTATTTTTGCCTGTAGAGGGAAGCAATGATGTGGATAATCCAAAATATAATTATTTTTGGCTTTTAATAGGCATTTTTGTTTATAGTATTAAAATAACTCAACATTTTCTGGAATTTGTGACTGTTCAAGTAAAATATTTTATTCACCTCTTTTGGCAAAAAAAAAAAATAATAATAATTTTTTTTTGAAGAAGGATTTATCCTCTCAGCTTTAATCCTGTTTTCCACCTCAAACATTGGAAATGCTAGGTTTGGAGTGAGTGAATGAGTGAGTGAAGTCACTCAGTCGTGTCCGACTCTGCTAGGTTTGGAGAGTATCGCGTTTCACTCACTTTGATTCAAGCTGTGAGGATATGAGAGCTTAAAATAGTACACTTCAGATGAGATCTCAAGCGTTCAGAGGAACGTTTCTCATTCAGACACCAGAGTATATTAACCCCCACCATCCACCCTGAGGTTTGCCTCCCATTTCCAACGGAGTATCTACTTCCCTAAATGTCTCTAAGGGAAATTGTTACTCAGCCCAACTCTCTGCTTCCTTCATCTTGGAAAATCTCTTGGGCTTATAAACTTGGCGTGGGATCACTTATCCTCTACAGTATGTTTCACAAAGACAGAGTGTTTCAATCTTTACCAAAGCAGGGGTGGGAAAGCTCCCAAATTCAACCCATTTTAAGATTTCCCAGCCTCGTTAGTTCAGATCATGATACTCTCTGGTCATCGAGAAAGTAAAATTTGGAACTTCCTTGGCGTCCAGGGGTTAAGGGGTGCAGGTTCGATCCCTGGTTTGGGAGCTATGATCCCACATGCCTCATGGCCAAAAAACCAAAACATAAAACAGAAGCAATATTGTAACAAAGTCAATAAAGACTTAAAAGATTGGTACACATTAAAAAAAAAATCTTTAAAACAAAATGAACTTTTAGCCAGATCTTTCCCAGTCAAGCCAGGCTTCAGCAATACTTGAACCGTGAATTCCCTGATGTTCAAGCTGGTTTTAGAACAGGCAGAGGAACCAGAGATCAAATTGCCAACATCCGCTGGATCATGGAAAAAGCAAGAGAGTTCCAGAAAAATATCTATTTCTGCTTTATTGACTATGCCAAAGCCTTTGACTGTGTGGATCACAATAAACTGTGGAAAATTCTGAAAGAGATGGGAATACCAGACCACCTAACCTGCCTCTTGAGAAATCTGTATGCAGGTCAGGAAGCAACAGTTAGAACTGCACATGGAACAACAGACTGGTTCCAAATAGGAAAAGGAGTACGTCAAGGCTGTATATTGTCTCCCTGCTTATTTAACTTCTATGCAGAGTACATCATGAGAAACGCTGGACTGGAAGAAACACAAGCTGGAATCAAGATTGCCGGGAGAAACATCAATAACCTCAGATATGCTGATGACACCACCCTTATGGCAGAAAGTGAGGAGGAGCTAAAAAGCCTCTTGATGAAAGTGAAGGAGGAGAGCGAAAAAGTTGGCTTAAAGCTCAACATTCAGAAAACGAAGATCATGGCATCCGGTCCCATCACTTCATGGGAAATAGATGGGGAAACAGTGGAAACAGTGTCAGACTTTATTTTTTTGGGCTCCAAAATCACTGCAGATGGTGACTGCAGCCATGAAATTAAAAGACGCTTACTCCTTGGAAGAAAAGTTATGACCAACCTGGATAGTATATTCAAAAGCAGAGACATTACTTTGCCGACTAAGGTCCGCCTAGTCAAGGCTATGGTTTTTCCNTGTATGGATGTGAGAGTTGGACTGTGAAGAAAGCTGAGCGCTGAAGAATTGATGCTCTTGAATTGTGGTGTTGGAGAAGACTCTTGAGAGTCCCTTGGACTGCAAGGAGATCCAACCAGTCCACTCTAAAGGAGATCAGTCCTGGTGTTCTTTGGAAGGAATGATGTTAAAGCTGAAACTCCAGTACTTTGGCCACCTCATGCGAAGAGTTGACTCATTGGAGAAGACTCTGATGCTGGGAGGGATTGGGGGCAGGAGGAGAAGGGGACAACAGAGGATGAGATGGCTGGATGGCATCACTGACTCGATGGATGTGAGTCTGAGTGAACTCCAGGAGTTGGTGATGGACAGGGAGGCCTGGCGTGCTGCGATTCATGGGGTCGCAAAGAGTCAGACAAGACTGAGCGACTGAACTGAACTGACCTGAACTGAGAACCAGTAGTATTTAAATCCATGTAAAATTAAAAACAAAACAAAACAAACAAAAAAAAACAACCCTTGGACTGCAAGGAGATCCAACCCGTCCATCCTAAAGGAGATCCACCCTGAATATTCACTAGAAGGACTGATGCTGAAGCTGAAGCTCCAGTACTTTGGTCATCTGATGCAAAGAGCTGACTCATTTGAAAAGACCCTGATGCTGGGAACGATTGAAGGCAGAAGGAGAAGGGGACAGCAGAGGATGACATGGTTGGATGGCATTACTGACTCAATGGACATGGATTTGGGTGGACCCCGGAGTTGGTGATGGACAGGGAGGCCTGGCCTGCTTTGGTTCATGGCGTCACAAAGAGTCGGACATGACTGAGTGACTGAACTGAACTAAATCTACCTAGACTTCTGTGTAAATTACCATATCATAATTTTGAGCAATAGCAGTAATTATAATGATCTGTTTGTTGTAACCGAAACTACTAGGGGTCTTGTGGCTCCAACCTTAAAGACTCTGCCTGCAACGCAGGAGACCCAGGTTTGATCCCTGGGTCGGGAAGCTCCCCCGGAGAAGGAAATGGTAATCCACTCCAGTATTCTTGCCTGGAGTATCCCATGGATGGAGGAGCCTGGTGGGCTACAGTCTCTGGGGTCACAAAAATTTGGACACAACTGAGTGACTAACACACACAACTCAAACTACTAAATAATTTTTATTTGTTTGTTTTCTTTGTAATAAGGAGCCATACCTGCTGAGTTTCCTGGGCCCCCCTTCTTTGATTTTGTTTTCATTTTGCATTGAGTGGGCTTTACAATGTCTATCTGGAAGGGAAAAGAAAAAAAAAATGGCTTAAGTAGAATTTTACTTTGCCTTTTTTGGTTTCAATTTAACTTCCATAACATTTCAACAATGTCATACCCAAGATGAGTAGAAAAGTAATTAATATTTGAGGGTATATATTATTTGCCAAAAACTGTTTTGATTTTTTATATAAATTGTATAATTGTATAATTATTATAATTATAATTGTACAATTATACAATTGAATAATTGTATAATTGAACTGTATAATTGAACAATTGAATTGTATAAATGTAAACCAATGACTAAAGTTTATTATTTCCCCTTTATAGATAAGGAAACTGAGGCTTTAAGAGCTAAAGTAACTCACTTAAGGCCACAAAGCCTGTGAGCAAAAAGAGTGAGGAGTTTTTCTGAGAGAGTCTGAGTCAGTTAGCTATGATCTGATGACCGCATGGGGACAGTGCAGGTGGTAGAGGCCAGAACCCAGAATCCTGTCACTGAGAGGCTGGGGCCGCTGCTGCGGTCAACACACATCGGGGTAGGGCCCGGAAGAGGTGTGATCCAGCAGGCAGAAGAACACCAAAATGGGAGGCCCGCTTGAGTCGGGTCCAGGGTGTGGACCATGTCACATAGCAGGTAAGGGGCAGAGCCAGCCTGACGGCAGGCTGTAAGGACCTTCCCTTCCTCGATGGCGAGCATGGAGTCGGGGATGCTCACAGTGCCATGCAGTTTCTCTGAGACAGGGAGGAATTTCAGGGTGATCTGTGCGTAGGCAGCATGCCATACCATCGGACGACACTTGGACTGGTACCCTAAATCCTGAAGGCTAGCTCACAAGGCAGATAAAAAGGGCAGGAGGCAAGCCAGAATTTGAGTTATCAGTGTTGAGAACTGGGATGCAAAGAGAGTCCATCATCAACAACAGTGATTTGACAGAGGGTTTCAGAATGGCTTTCTGAAGCCCTCTTGCCTGAGCTGAGGCTTGTTCTCAAACCTGGGACGCACTGGTCCTACATGTGGGCTGTACAAGTGTGTGAAAGAGATGACAGAAGGAGGGAGCTACAGGAATCAGGACACTGGAACCTGACGCGTGAGTGAAGAGAAAGTCAGCACTGAATAGAAATAGCTTGCAAACACTGCCTTGCAATACAGTTAGTTATCTGCTCAGAAGAAGGGGAGGGGCCAACACTGAAATTTGGCCTGCACTGTTTCCAAGGAAAATTTAGCATCTACTCAGACACCTCAGTATGCTTTTCAGTTCAGTTCAGTCGCTCAGTCGTGTCTGACTCTTTGCGACCCCATGAATCGCAGCACGCCAGGCCTCCCTGTCCATCACCATCTCCCGGAGTTCACTCAGACTCACGTCCATCGAGTCCGTGATGCCATCCAGCCATCTCATCCTCTGTCGTCCCCTTCTCCTCCTGCCCCCAATCCCTCCCAGCATCAGAGTCTTTTCCAATGAGTCAACTCTTCGCATGAGGTGGCCAAAGTACTGGAGTTTCAGCTTTA
>SJYX01024820.1:380417-417200 GCA_006410675.1 Oreotragus oreotragus
GATGCTTTTGAACTGTGGTGTTGGAGAAGACTCTTGAGAGTCCCTTGGACTGCAAGGAGATCCAACCAGTCCATTCTGAAGGAGATCAACCCTGGGATTTCTTTGGAAGGAATGATGCTAAAGCTGAAACTCCAGTACTTTGGCCACCTCATGGGAAGAGTTGACTCACTGGAAAAGACTCTGTTGCTGGGACAGATTGGGGGCAGGAGGAGAAGGGGATGACAGAGGATGAGATGGCTGGATGGCATCACTGACTCGATGGACGTGAGTCTGAGTGAACTCGGGAGATGGTGATGGACAGGGAGGCCTTGCGTGCTGCGATTCATGGGGTCGCAAACAGTCGGACACGACTGAGCGACTGAACTGAACTGAACTGAGGGAAACTAAACCTAATCACGTACATGCTTGATGGTGGATTTAAGCATTAGAGAAGAGGTAGATTAACGAAAATGGATGGTTAAATTTGTTTAAAAAGACTGAAACCAAGAGCACTGCAGGCTGTAGTTGTCCGCACCTGTTTACGATTCAGAAAGAGCATCAGGGGGTAGACGGGGAAATTTTACGCTGAAATCACAGCTTAGTAAAAGTTAGACAGCCTGAACGCTACAAATATAATTAAAACCCACACGCCGTGGATGTTTAAAACCTATCCAGTAAGTGCCAGAACATTGGTATACCATTGTTACACCATCCACTTACACCAGACTGAATCATCAGTTTCTTGTTTTCCTGCTGACAATATGTTCTTTGCTTAATGAGTCATGTCTGGCCTTGCTTTGTTCAGCTGAACAGAATATAACATTATGAATTTTTAACATTTTCATATTAATTACTTTCTCAATTGTATACCCCAATATTCTTTAACACCCCTAATGGCCTTTGAATGTTCCTTATTTAATTATAATTTAAACATTACACAGACAGGATAATGGGTTGCTTATGATGAATGTTTCACGGCAAACCAGGCAGAGGGATTAATGATTGTATTTATGAAGCCTAAGGAAAGACTGGGGTTTCCCTGGTGGCTCAGTGGTAAAGAATCCTCCCGCAGTGCAGGAGACATGGGTTTGACCCCTGGGTTGGGAAGATCCCCTAGAGGAGGGCGTGGCAACCCACTCTAGTATTCTTGCCTGGAGAATCCCATGGACAGAGGAGCCCGGTGGGCTACAGTTTATAGGGTTGTAAAGAGTCAGACACGACTGAAGTGACTTAGCATGCACACAAGGAAAGATCTCCTGGAACTCCAGGAAGAGATACAATTACCAACCTCAACTAAGGGAGGCATGTTTCCCAGAAGGCAGAAGTGTTGGGGTGAGTTCATCCATTTTGCTCTTTGGAAAGAAGGAAAACACCAGTCCTGCCACCAGTAATTTCTTTGCTTTTTGGAGGCCACCATGCACACTGAGAAACTTATAAATTTGATTATGGAAATAATCTGGGGTTTCTGACATCACTTTTGTTGAGGCCAGATATTTCAGAGATTTTCATACTGTTGGGCTCTGTCTTTCTCCAGCTATGTAAACTGGGCTATCCACACTCCTTACTGCCAATGTTCATCCTTTGGAAAATGTTTGGAGAAAATATTGATCTCAGGGAAATTGTGAAGATTCTATTAGCTCAATCACTGAGTGCTTTATGCTGTCTTAAAGTCACCAGAAGTGCTCAGCAGATTTTTGGCATTTTCAAAACTGTTACTGTAATCATCATTACAGTCATGCGTACAATCAGGCCGTCTTATCCCTTGGTTTCCACATCTGCATATTCAACCAATTGCAAATGAATTGTACTCTGCCATTTCATACAAGGGACTTGAGCACCAGCGGACTTTGGTATTGATAGCGCAGTTGGTAAAGAATCTGCCTGCGATACAGGGGACCCCAGTTCAGTTCGTGGGTTGGGAGGATCCCCTGGAGAAGGGAAAGGCTGCCCACTCCCGTCTTCTTGGGCTTCCCTGGTGGCTCAGCTGGTAAAGAATCCGCCTGCAATGCGGGAGACCTGGGTTCGATCCCTGGGTTGGGGAGATCCCCTGGAGAAGGGAAAGGCTACCCACACCAGTGTTCTGGCCTAGAGAATTCCATGGACTGTATAGTCTGTGGGGTCGGACTATACAAAGAGTCGGATACGACTGAGCAACTTTCACTTGGGCACTGGAACCAATTCCCCGTGGAAACCAAGCGATGATGATGTGTTTTATGACTTCATTCAAGCACCTCTTCCATTCTAGGCTCTCATTTTCTGGGATGTAAAATTTATGACTTTGTCATTTCTTTGGAACTTTTAGCTCTCCAAAGGAAAGCAAAACAGTTAAAAATTTAAAACGGTCTGAACTGTATATGGAAGTAGAGCATAAGCGTCATGAAGGCATGTTCTTTGGACCTCTCGACACTAAACGTTATATATCACACTCTCAGGGGATGCTGCTGCTGAGGACGATGCTGTTGCTCCTCTAGGTCCTATCCAGTGATGTCTTTGATTACTTCACATTTATTTGTTTTCCTTGACTTGGAAGAACCAACATACGATTCTGTTACCGAATAGCAGTGGAATCAATTATCGTATAAATTCAGTGTCTGAGTCTTACAATCATAATTACCATTGAAAACAAATATTTGAGCTGTCCTGTCTTGTGTGTAAGAGACTTTTGTTTTTTACTAAGCAGCAACTTTTAACTCTCAGTAAGTTAACTCAAAATGTAAAATATTGCTCAAAAGGTATTTTGACCTTAAAATATGTATGCAAGCTAAGATGGCTTAATTTTTTTCTCCAGCAGAGGGGACATATAAGACAATGTCTGTGAAGAAAAAGTACCATAACAAAATTTTTCAAAGGGCATGCACATTGAACCACCATTTTAATCCAATGAATGCATAATCAGTAAGCAATGTGCTGACGTAAATAGGGAGGCACAATAGCCTTAGGGCAGTAGCCAAGAGTCTCGAATTCTAGGTGCTCCTACAAGGTTAGAGTGTCAGATTCAGTATACTAACTTTCCCTAAACTGACTTTATTGTGGATTGAATGTCTGTGAGGAATAAATTGTTTTTGTTCATGAGTCACATAGCTTTTGGTGTTATAGCATCCTGAGCTGCCTAAGGCAGACTTCATAAATTTGGTAACCACTGGCAATGGAAGAACCAATTTTTAAGTCTCCTCTAGTTTTTGTTGGTAGGATGGACTCTCCAACATATAAAATATGATAACATCTTTGTGTTATTTGTGGGACTCTAGGTAAACTCAAATTTGTACTGCCAAGGCTTATCCCATACCTGATAGAAGGATTCTGGATTTATAGGTAGAAAATTATGTTTGAGTGCTTCACTGTAACCAAAAGCAGAGTGACCAAACACTGGCTTTTATTTAACCAGGGTCTCGGAGCATTTGTATCACTATACTTAACCAAACTATGGACATAATATTCTCTTCTAAAAGAACACATTGAGAAGACCCTCAATACTTACATATGCAAATTTAGGTAAATTCAACAAGTGTTAATTATATAAAAGCCAAGAAAAGTCAAAATTAAATAATAGGACCTGGGGAGTTCAAGGACTTTTACAGAATTTTAGTTCACTGATTTTCATTTTCCTTGGAAACTACCTTTTTATCAACTTCAACTTTAGAACTCTCTGAGTACAAAATTTCTTTTTCTTCACTTTTATCTCATCACGGCTTTTCCAAGTTCATCTTAAGCCTAGTTTGGCCTCTTGGGCTTGGCCCTTGGAGGTACTAGCAGGAAAGAGCAATTTTGAAAGTTTAAAGAGCTTAAAACCCAGTACTGAGAATTTTCAAGAAAAAGTCAGTCATCGCTACAGACCTTGGGTTGTTTGACTACCGCACATGATGGATTTTCTGGGGTAGTTCCAATTTCGAGACTGTACTTTGTAGCTTAAAACTTCTTTCCTCTGTTTCCCCGTTTCCTTTGTTAGTGCTATGCTGTCAAAGCCTGATGAAGGTATTATTAACACAATTTTAGTGGTTAACCCTGATAACATTTCTTCTGATGACAAAAGTTTTGCTAGAACTCAGAGAACTTTTCAGCAATTTGTTTTCTTTCAGATGCCAGAGCATTCCAGTTTGACACATTGAGGCTTGAATGAAAGTTCAGTTGGTTACAGTTATAGAATTCATTTTTTCTTTGGCTTCCTAAAGCTTAGATTTCTAAATCTGCCCCTAATCTCTTGGAAGAAAAAAATGAGAAAGTCCAGTATGATAGACTTGATAAAAAGAAAGTAGATAAATGATTTGTCATTGTACTTAAAACTGGAAAAGATCTTAGGAATTCCAGTTCAAACACATAAAGTGAATTTGTTTTCTCACTTATAAGTGGTTTATCATAAATAAAATAAACAATGAATGAAATAACTACTTTTTAGTGATATGTAGTGCTCTGACCTGCATAGTTTATTTTAGTAATAAAAAACGGAATGCATACTTCTAAAACATGACCTCAGCTGGGTTGAGACAAAATGTGAAGTGAAAAGCAAACACCGTATTTTAAAGATCATTTCATTATTTGTGAAAGCTGCATCAGGAAAAAGCATATGCAGAAAATAGGATATGGCTTTCAACTAGAGTACATATATTTGAATGGCTTTTATCACTCTGACTGAATAAGAATTTTTAAAGCTTCTGTCATCTGTGCTTAAAATATTAAAAAGAATTATAAACATAAACTGTTAACTCTCTTCTCATTCTATATAGGATATCATAGAATGAGAAGAGACCCATCTAGTAACACTGAGTCAGAACACAGTTCCAGTATAGTTGCCTCTGCAGTGTTAGCATCAACTTTTAGGCATTGATTCTTACTTCTCTCCTATTTATGACTGTGCAAAATCCATTTATCACTTATGCCTCTTGCATACTTTTTGTTTTTTTCTTTCTCCTTTGTCCCAGGAGTCTGTCATCCTTAACCTGGAATGCCTTTTGGTTGGATAGGTCATCTCTTAAAATGCTCTTATTCAAAACAGCATCTCACTTTCCTTTCAAAGCAGTGTCTTCTTTCCTTCCTTCCTTCCCTCCCTCTCCCTCTCTTTTTCTCCTTTTCCCTCTTTCTTTCTGAGCTATGAGTAAGCTAGATATTAGAAAATTGTTCTTATTAAATGAATTTTAAAATGAAATGTGAATGACACATCATTTACCTAGCTGTTCTCTCTTCAAAAGGTTTTTCTCCAATAAAATATAATTATAAACAGAATTTTGGGTAGAGAGAAATCTTGGGATGGAAGCCTTTATGTGACACTGCTTAGTTTTCAGCTAATATTTGGCGTTGACGCTCAGAGCGCCAAGTCACGTAGGCAATCTTCAGAAAGCACTGTCCTTACTTCCCCATCTCCTCACGGCTGCCGTAGCCCTTCTCAGATGCTAATTAAAGCAGAAGGGCCTATGTAAGAGCTGTCCAGAGGAAAATAAGTATGAATTGGAATTTTATTCTCTTCTTCAGCCTTGTTTACTTGGGAATAAATATACCGTATAGGTAAGACACTCTCTGCTGTAACCAACAGGATGTTCTTTGGTTCAAAGAAAGTCCCGACTACTAAAAAGTCCTGACTACTAACGCTTATTAAGTGATGAACATACTGTCTCACACTGAAGAACTGATGAGCGCTGAAGAACTGATGCTTTAGAACTGTGGTGTTGGAGAAGACTCTTGAGAGTCTCTTGGACTGCAAGGAGATCCAACCAGTCCATCCTAAAGGAAATCAGTCCTGAATTTTCATTGAAAGGACTGATGCTGAAGCTGAAGCTCCAATACTTTGGCCACGTGATGCAAAGAGCTGACTCATTGGAAAAGACCCTGCTGCTGGGAGGGATTGGGGGCGGGAGGAGAAGGGGTTGGATGGCATCACCGCCTCAGTGCACATGAGTATGAGCGGCTCCAGGAGATGGTGCAGGGCAGGAAGCCTGCTGCGCTGCAGTCCGTGGGCTTACAAAGAGTCTGACATGACTGAGTGGCTGAATAATGGAACAGCAACATTATCTCACAGAATCGTTGTTATATAATTAGGGTGATAGTAATAGGTATTCTTCACTGAGTTCGTGTTGTATGTCAGATATTATTCTAAATGCTTTACGTATTTTGACTCATTCTTGATAAGATTAAGGCAAGCATTATAATTTTCTCCATTTTACAAGGAAAGCACTGGGTTGTTCAGCCTCTAGACAGGTTAGTTCTGTGGTCCAGGCGTGTCACCAAGGACCAGTTTGTTTCCATCTCTTGTATCTGTCATCTTTAAGGTATCAATGGTTTCTCTCACACTGACTAACCTAGTTATTGCAAAATGGGTCTAACTATTCAAGGCATTATGTCCAGACAAAAATATATCAACAGTAAAATGAAGGACCCTTGTGACTTTGTGTCTATCATTTTAATAGGGAGGAGATTCCTGTTCGTCAGGACAGGATCACTTGTCTCTATTAGTCTTGGATGAGAGAATGCAATTTCTGTAACTTGCTTAGACTGATTGTTTGGAATGAAATGGATGTTGGGGAATGAATTACTATGATAACCGTACAATCTTCCATTGTAAGCTCTCAGGATAAGATTTCCCAAGAGTGGGAAATCACTGTGGGAAAGGCAGAAATCTACAACCTCTTGGGTATAAATTCAGAATATTTAGAGAATTTCAAGGCTACTTTGAGCAAAGTTTGATTTCATTTTACCTTGAGGCTCTTACTCAACTTAGTTTTGTTTGGTAACAGTTGCATGTTTACAGGTTTATTTGAACTGCATTCTGTTAATTGTGTATTTGCCATGCAACATAAATATTGTGTGTATCATAAAAACTTAGATCACATTATGTCGAGATGAAGTCTATGTTGCACTACACTAAACCCAGCTGACAGTCGGATGCTCCCATAGCTTCATCATCTTCTTGTAACAAACTAATTTAGAAGTGCTGTAAGGAGGAATCTTCATTTTGGTGTACGGCAGTTAGTGGATCATTTGAAATTTCAGATCGTGTGATTCATAAAGATGGAACTTGCACCAAATTCAATATACGGACATTTTTACAACACAGTTCAAACTCAGAAAACCTGAATTCTGTAATACTAGCTTTTTCCTTGGCTTAGAACATTCACATCTATGTGTGGTAGAAAAGAAAATTAGACTGACTACGGTTGAATTCCAGCTGTCTTTAAATTAAACCAATGACCTCATTTGAAATTTTGTGGGAAAGATTATAAAACTTCCTTGGACTTCCTGCAGTGAAGAGAAGTCTGGGCAGGTGCTGGCCTGTGAAACACTGAGGCATACAACCTGTTCTCTACAGGAACAGCAGCCCAGTGGGACGATCGCGCTTCAATTTCCCCAAGATGCTGACCATATTTTATTATTATCTTCAAGTGTTTCCTTTCCTATAGTTTCTATTCCTCCAGGCAAAATACATTTTGTAAGTTGGTTCCCAGTGTTCTCTCTTCAGTTCCTAAAAGCTCCTGTATTAAAAAACATTTTGTTTTTGAGAGTGGTAATGAATAGGGAAAGAATGTGGCCAACTGAATAAAAACTTGGATTTATTAAGACCATTGGTCACAAGTTCAAAGGAAGAAACAAATAATTGGCTCCAAGGAGACAGAAAAGCATAGACTTCTGCCCCAGGTTAAGGTAACTAGGCTTCATGACTTCTGGTCCTGTATGGCCGTGTTCGTTTTCAGGTTTGGAGAAGGCAGTACCAGCCCACTCCAGTACTCTTGCCTGGAGAATCCCATGGACGGAGGAGCCTGCTGGGCTGCAGTCCATGGGGCCGCTAGGAGTCGGAAACAACTGAGCGGCTTCACTTTCACTTTTCACTTTCGTGCATTGGAGAAGAAAATGGCAGCCCACTCCAGTGTTCTTGCCTTGAGAATCCCAGGGATGGGGGAGCCTGGTGGGCTGCCGTCTATGGGGTCGCACAGAGTCAGACATGACTGAAGTGACTTAGCAGCAGCAGCAGCAGCATTTTCAGTTTCCAGGAGAGAAAATCTAATGTGTCTGAGTTACAGCAGTCATGCCCATCTCCAGGCTTAATAGAAGTAGCCAGTAGCATTACTAAATGGTTGTTAAGGAAATCTGATGAGTGGCATTTTATCAGCAACCACCCTGGGACACCACTTTTTGTTACAGCGTCTTCTTTCTTTTTCATCTTCTCTCCTTTTCTCTTTGCTTTTCTTCTTCCTTCTTTCACTTTTCGTAATTCCTCACTTCCTTCTTATGTTGACGTTCATGCTGATATCCCTCTCTACATTTTCAAACTACTAGAGCATGTGATGGCATAAACTTTTAATTTATGGGATACAAATAGCTGGGATATTTGAAGCTATTCCCAAGCTATGGTCCCAGGACCCAGAGTTATGGTCCTGGCTGGTTTTCACTCAGTGAGACCCTGACCTGAGCACAGAATTGAGCCACATTGTGCCCTGACCTCCAGAATGGTGTGATAGGAAGTGAGTGTGGGTCGTTTTATTGTTGTTGGAGGATAACTGCTTTACAATGTTGCGTTCGTGTCTGCTGTTCAGCAACATGAAGATGACAATATGCACACGGGTACGTGTACATCCCCTCCCTCTTGAACCTCCCTTACCCCCATCCCACCCCTCTAGTCATCACTGCAGAAGGAAATGGCAACACGCTCCAGTCTCCCTTCTCTACACAGCAGCTTCCCACTAGCTGTCTGCTTTACACATGGTGGTGGATACGTCAGCGTGCCCCAGCCCCTCCTCTCCTCACCTCCGCCCACAAGCCTGTTGTCCACCTTTGCGCCTCAGTCTGTGCCCTGCAAATACGTTCATTGGTGCCATTTTTCTGGATTCTGTGTATATGTGTTACTATATATTTGCTTTTCTCTTTCTGAATGCATGTGGTTTTAAGTCACTAAAATTTTGATAATGCATTTACAGCGATAAAAAACCAAACACATGCCCTTGAACTCTCTGGTTTGCTTTTCCTCTAAAGGGGGATTTGTTGATTTTCTTGCTTGTGCCTTTGTTTACTGTTTCCTTGGTTACTACCCTTATTTTTATTGTACCCTTCTATCTACTTATTTTGGACTGGATATACTTCTCTTTCCCTAGCTTCTCAAGATGGAGACTTAGATTAAAGCTTTTCTTCCCATCTGTTATCAAGACTCTTTTATTTGGTTTTCAGTTACTTGGAATTAAAGGCATCCTAGGGCTTCCCTGGTGGCTCAGATGGTAAAGAATCCGCCTGAAATATCAGAGATGTGGGTTCAATCCCTGTGTTGGGAAGATTTCTTGGAGAAGGGAGTGGCAACCCAATGCAGTGTTCTTGCCTGGAGAATCCCATGGAGAGAGGAGCCTGGCGGGCTACAGTCCACGTCCACGGGGTTGCAAAGAGGCGGACACGACTGGGTCTCTAACACTTTCTTTTCAAAGGCGCGCTAATGGATAGACGCCAGCTGCGCAGCTTCCCAGTTTCCAGTGTGTGTGCGATTCACGTGGACACCTCGTTAAAATGCAGGTTCTGACTCAGTTTGGCGTGGGACCTAAGATTCTGTTTTCAACAAGCTCTCAGGAGATTCTGGTAATGTTGACTTGAGGACTAAGCTTTGAAAGTCAAGGGTCTCACAGCAGAAAAATCTACCAACAGCAAAAGGCAGAATTGCTTGTGTCAGAAGATAGCTAGCTATACATAATTATATCTTTTGATTTTTATTTTTCATGACATAATTATTTTCTACCTATTTCTATTTGGTTTTTTAAACTAGAATTTTAATGCACTAACTTAGCTTTACATTCAGAATATATTTTGAAAAGTCACTGGACAGACTATTTTAACTGTGTTCTGGGTGGCCAGGATCCCTAGAGCTCAGTTTCTTTCTCTCTTATCATGTTCAGCTCAGAAGGCTAAAAAGGAAACCCCAGGGCCCATGTATAGTATCTACTGCTAAGAATAAAATGTCGTGTGGGGTAGAAATGAACAGTTGGCTTTTCTCTTCTTTTGTTATGGTAAGAGCATTTAACATGAGATTTACCCTCCTAATAAATTTTTTTAAGTGCATAGTACATTATCATTAACTAGAAACTCAATAGTGCATAGCTATTGTTAATGAATACTGTAAGTTATAATCCTTATTTAATAGCCAAAAATCGCTAATGAGCATGAATAAATGCTTGGACATGTGGAGAAGTAGGACCTCAGAAGGTCGTTCCTTAATCTTATTAAAACCACGAGAGCTGATGTTCAGTGTTTGTGCAATGCTGCACCCGTAAGGGAAACCAAAATTTAAAGGGATTGAGCAATGGAGGTTGAAATGCATAAAGCTCCGTGGATTCACTCTTGAGAGCACTCGTGTATGCAGGAGATATTATAGCGAATGTGCAAATATTCCTTAAATGTTCCCCAAGCTGCTATTTCCCCGATTCTTACTAATACTGCCCTAACATCTTTGGGAGGAATTCACCCACTTATCATGGATTGGTGCTGCTCGGTGGAAGCTGATGGTCGCATCCCATGAGCCTGGCTGCACTGAGTCCTTTAGAGATGATTCCAGAGAATGAATCCTACTACCTGGGCAAGAGTCGCCTCTTCTTTCTCCCACGATACGGTGTGAGAAGGAGGACTCTGAAACAATGGCAGCCAGATTTGGGGTTATGAATGGAGGCCTTAGAGCCTGCTGAAGACCACTGTAGCAGAGACTGTGGATGGAGCTCACTGTGTAGAAAGGAGATGAGAGAAACGGAGAGAAATTGAGTCCCAAATATATTTGAATATCTGGAAGAAGTCTCACCGGAAACCATTCCTGTTTGTGAAATTTTAAAATAAGTGAGCAATAAATTGTCTTCATTTTAAAGCAGTTTAAGGCTGTAATTCCCATTTATCATCGTTGTTGTTCATTCAGTCGTGTCCGCCTCTTTGCAACCCCATGGACGGCAACACGCCAGGCTTCCCTGTCTATGGGATTTTCCAGGCAAGAAAATCCCATAGACAGGGGTTGTCATTTCCTTCTCCAGGAGATCTTCTTGATCCAGAAATTGAACCCGAGTTTCCTGCATTGCAGGCAGATTCTCTACCATATGAGCCACTGGGGATCCCATCGTAGTCATAAATGACAAGAATTGTTACAGTAGATAAGCTATAAGAGGAGATAATGGATCTAACTCTGTATTGTGAAATTTTTGCATTATTTCATGGAAGAAGTTAGATGAAAAAATCTCAAGAAGAATTTAATGATAACAAAATTCCCCAGAGAATGTTACAGGTGGCCTGGGTTAACAGGAAGGAGACCAGCTAGAAAAGATCTGAAGTTTATAAGAGAAGAATGACTTGGGATAAAAAGATGTGAAGGGATGAAGACATCCAAGGGCCAGACGGCTGTAGCAGAAGGCACCTTGTGGCAGGAACAACATCGGCCAGCATGCTCACCTGTCATTCTCTGTAACCTGAGGCTCTTTAAGTCTTCAGGATGCTGAATTTGCCTATTTATCACTTTCAAACATTAAAGAAATAAAATTTGCTAGGCATGGAGTTGGTAACAACTTATAGGAGTGTCCTGGATAAAGATTTTCTCTGGTTATTGGATAAAGGCAAGATCCTACAGAATTACAACATACTCATAAAATAATAATTGGTGCTGCTCGGTGGAAGCTGATGGTCGCATCCCATGAGCCTGGCTGCACTGAGTCCTTTAGAGATGATTCCAGAGAATGAATCCTACTACCTGGGCAAGAGTCGCCTCTTCTTTCTCCCACGATACGGTGTGAGAAGGAGGACTCTGAAACAATGGCAGCCAGATTTGGGGTTATGAATGGAGGCCTTAGAGCCTGCTGAAGACCACTGTAGCAGAGACTGTGGATGGAGCTCACTGTGTAGAAAGGAGATGAGAGAAACGGAGAGAAATTGAGTCCCAAATATATTTGAATATCTGGAAGAAGTCTCACCGGAAACCATTCCTGTTTGTGAAATTTTAAAATAAGTGAGCAATAAATTGTCTTCATTTTAAAGCAGTTTAAGGCTGTAATTCCCATTTATCATCGTTGTTGTTCATTCAGTCGTGTCCGCCTCTTTGCAACCCCATGGACGGCAACACGCCAGGCTTCCCTGTCTATGGGATTTTCCAGGCAAGAAAATCCCATAGACAGGGGTTGTCATTTCCTTCTCCAGGAGATCTTCTTGATCCAGAAATTGAACCCGAGTTTCCTGCATTGCAGGCAGATTCTCTACCATATGAGCCACTGGGGATCCCATCGTAGTCATAAATGACAAGAATTGTTACAGTAGATAAGCTATAAGAGGAGATAATGGATCTAACTCTGTATTGTGAAATTTTTGCATTATTTCATGGAAGAAGTTAGATGAAAAAATCTCAAGAAGAATTTAATGATAACAAAATTCCCCAGAGAATGTTACAGGTGGCCTGGGTTAACAGGAAGGAGACCAGCTAGAAAAGATCTGAAGTTTATAAGAGAAGAATGACTTGGGATAAAAAGATGTGAAGGGATGAAGACATCCAAGGGCCAGACGGCTGTAGCAGAAGGCACCTTGTGGCAGGAACAACATCGGCCAGCATGCTCACCTGTCATTCTCTGTAACCTGAGGCTCTTTAAGTCTTCAGGATGCTGAATTTGCCTATTTATCACTTTCAAACATTAAAGAAATAAAATTTGCTAGGCATGGAGTTGGTAACAACTTATAGGAGTGTCCTGGATAAAGATTTTCTCTGGTTATTGGATAAAGGCAAGATCCTACAGAATTACAACATACTCATAAAATAATCCGGAGAAGGCAATGGCACCCCACTGCAGTACTCTTGCCTGGAAAATCCCATGGATGGAGGAGCCTGGTAGGCTCCAGTCCATGGGGTCGCTAAGAGTCGGACACGACTGAGCGACTTCCCTTTCACTTTTCACTTTCATGCATTGGAGAAGGAAATGGCAACCCACTCCAGTGTTCTTGCCTGGAGAATCCAAGGGCCGGGGAGTCTGGTGGGCTGCTGTCTATGGGGTCACACAGAGTCGGACACGACTGAAGAAACTTAGCAGTAGCATAAAATAATCCAGGTGCTTCATGGCAAAGATCTATCAAACACTGTTTCACAACATGATGTGACTTACTTTCAGAAAGTGCTACGAAAGTTTGGCCTCCTAGGGAAGGACTGGGA
Source organism: Oreotragus oreotragus (assembly GCA_006410675.1). Classification (NCBI taxonomy): domain Eukaryota; kingdom Metazoa; phylum Chordata; class Mammalia; order Artiodactyla; family Bovidae; genus Oreotragus; species Oreotragus oreotragus. The sequence continues at coordinate 393,514 of SJYX01024820.1, forward strand.
TATTGACAGAATCATCTCCTGGGGCAGAGAATTGTCTCCTGCTGCTATAAAAATGTTTCCCCCCTTTACATGATGAACTGGAAACTGTGAGTCCAGAACACTTTTCAAAAAGTAAAGTTTCACAGGCATCTAGCTCTCCTCTCCTGTATGATAAATACTTTACCTGAAAACAATGGGAAAGGAATATTGTTGGCAAGTACCCTAGTGTTTCTAAATAAATAGCCCTTGTTTCAGTCAGTTCAGTTCAGTTGCTCAGTCGAATCTGACTCTTTGCGATCCAATGGACTGCAGCATGCTAGGCCTCCCTGTCCGTCACCAACTCCCGGAGTTTACCCAAACTCATGTTCATCGAGTCAATGATGCCATTCAACCATCTCATTCTCCGTCGTCCCCTTCTCCTCCCGCCTTCCATCTTTCCCAGCATCAAGTTTTTTCCAATGAGCCCTTGTTTAGAAAGGACCATTTTTATCGTCTACGTTTCTGTGAAAAACCAAGATACAAACAAACAAAATGAGAGGAGAAACATGTCCCAGTGAGTTTATACCATCTTTGCAAAGGAAAGGAAAAAATGAATGAAAGCCTGGTATGGTGATGGCTAGGAATAGCCTGCCGAGACCCTTCTGTAGGTTAAGGGAACCCTGCATTGATCTACCTTGCTCTCTGAAGGGACAAATGCCAACTCTGAAGCCCAGAATAACTGGATAATTGGAGGATGTGGGCTTTAGAGCAAGAGCTGCGCTGGCCACTGACATCACATCTGTAACATACGATAAGCGACCCTCGCGTGCCACAGTCTGTCTTTTGTTGCCCTAAGGTTTCCATCCCCTTGTGGTTAGAATCATCAGATTAAGATCTGGCATCCCCCACTTCCTCCATCCTTAGGTTAAATTAATCCAGATAGCCTTGATTCATAAAGTTCCTTGACATTTTCAATTAATTTTCCCACTGTGGTGCTTCCTGCCAAATGATATGTGCCCTTCTATTCAATTTCTGACCACTCACTGATATTTGTGACTTGTTTCAAAAAATGACAGACTGCTGTGAAGAGTCTATATTGAAGTTTTTCTGGCTAATTGATCATTCTTCCTCTTAATGAGTCGCTTTTTAAAAAATGGAAGCTGCCTGGTTTATAAATCCCCAGTTGACACTTTCTCCCAGACCTGCGATATCAACGGGCCACCTCTGCTAACTAGGCTCCTTAGGAACTTCCTCCTCGAAACCTGTTTACTCTTGTTTTGAAGGTAATGACAAAACATTTCAGTGTATCCATGAATAGCAGGATAAATGTAATGGTGAACAACCCCATTTTGGGAAATTACTGACTTAAATGAAATAAACTCGTCTCAACTGGCCCATTTCCCACGTCTCTGGACACCAATTTGTGTATGTGTATTTAGTGGTATAGGGATTTCCTTGGTGACTCAGCTGTGAAGAATCTGCTTGCCAATGCAGCAAATGTGGGTTCCATCCCAGGTTGAGAAGATCCTTTGGAGAAGGAAATGGCAACTCACTCCAGTTACCTTGCCTGGAGAACCCCATGGACAGAGGAGCCTGGCAGGCTACAGTCCATGGGGTCACAAAAGAGTCAGACACGACTTAGGGAAAAACCAACAACAGCATTTAATGGTGTACTTTAGGATTTTCTGTCACGTTCTTTTATAGTTTCCTTTAAAGATGAAGCCTTCCTTAATATTCAGTGTTTAACTTAATTTTGTTGCTGAATTTGATTAACTTCCTTTTATCTAAAGTAATTACATGAAGGTGAGATCGTATTTTCAAATGTTTACAATAAAATGCGTTATGTATTTAGCAAGATATCTAAATACAAAATGTAGCAATATAATGCAGGACCGATTACCAAAGTGTCAAAACGAATAAATCAAGCGAAAACAAGCAGCCTGGTGACGTCCGCTGAGGCCGGCTCTGTGCTAACCGAGGAGGAGATGGGGAGTAATGACGCCCCCCAGTGTTTGTTGGGTGTGGTTAGGTGCTGAGCCTTCCGCTTTCATTCTGGGGGAGAATTTTAGTAAAAGGCAGTTAAGCCGGGATCTTATCTAAGTGCTATCTTCTGTCATGCTTGGCCACACATGTCTCTGTGTGTGTGTGCGAGCGCGTGCGTGCTGACATACCCTTACTTTGTCACATGCATTTCTTGCAGTCACATTGGTTCTCACCAATGCCTGAGAAGGCTGATCCTCCCTTTTCTGCTGCAGAAAATACAGAGCAGCAGGCGATTTCTGCAGCCTCTGTAGGGTCCTGAAATTTACCGTCCCTGGCAGCTGGGGTCAGCTCTCTGGTTTGATATGTAGGCTGGCCGTCCTGAGTCAGAGAGATGTTCACTCCAGCCAGGAATGATGGACTTGCCCTCAGGGATGTTAGCTCTGCACAGAAAAGGGTGCGTCTGCCCAGATCTTACTAAAGTCTCTGACCCCAGATGGATGCTCAGCTGGTCACTTTCCCTCTGAGGTAAGGGAGGTGTTGGCATTTCAGATTCACCTCCTGAAGACTGGAAATGTACAGTTCTGAAGTAGAGCTCTTCACAGTTACTTCTTGATGTAGCTAGGAAAAAAAAAATGACTCAGAAGAAAAGGCAAACATTTACGGAAAATCATGAGAAAATGATTTAGCCGTACTACAGTGAGTTTTCGGGAACTATTCGGTGTTTTCAGCCTCTTAGTCTGTATTGGTTCTTTGCCCCAGCGTAGGATCTTCCTTCTGGAGAAGGAAATGGCAACCTGCTCCAGTGTTCTTGCCTGGAGAATCCCAGGGACGGGGGAGCCTGGTAGGCTGCCGTCTATGGGGTCGCACAGAGTCGAACACGACTGAAGCGTCTTAGCAGCAGCAGCAGCAGCAGGATCTTCCTTGACTGAAGTGAGTCCATTTTAAGGAAATTGTCCCTTGATTTCACGTGCCCTGTTCTCGTTCCTATAGCTTGTTAATAGAAGAGTCTGTGCTGTTTCTACACCCCTTGCTCTCTCATTCTACTTCTGTGTCTCCAGGTGAGAAGAAAAACATCTGGTACCTGCTTCAGGATTTTACTGGAAATTCGCTCTTCCTCTTGTGCCTTCTATTTTTTCATCTTGTCGTCAAAACCTTCGTCATCTTTGCAATTCTTTTCTCAAATGAAATACACTAGATTTCTAGTTGAAAACATTTCTGAACAGCGTTTCATGTCTTCCTTTACTGAAATGATGGCCAAATTGTCCCCTAAACTCCCTCCTCCCTTGACTTCACTTGTATCTCCTTTTGTAGTTTTTCTTTTACCCTTGTGATTATGACTTCGTGACCTATTCCTTGTTAACTAAACCCTTAAGTGGGCTTCCCGGGTGGCTCAGATGGTAAAGAACCTGCCTGCAAAACAGAAGACCTTGAGTTGGGAAGATCCTCTGGAGAAGGAAAAGGCAACCCACTCCAGTATTCTTGCCTGGGAAATCCCACAGATATGGAGGAGCCTGGCGGGCTGCAGTCCGCGGGGTCACGGAGGGTCAGAAACAGCTAAGCACAAGCACAAAGCATGGAGCCCCTTCAGTACTGCTGGGACAATGGCAGGGTGTCCAGGCTTCGCTTGTTTCCCGCTATTTTTACATAGTCCTTCATTTTTTCATCAAGTATCTACTGAGCTCTTTGTATAGATGTGCTCCAGGATATGTACTAGGGAGAAGTTACTGGATATATTTTAATGATAAGGCCAATAATATATCCTGGTGGATCCAAAAGGGGGTGTAAGACAAAGAGAAATTAATTAGTGGTGACTCCAGAGGTTTTGGTCGGATCAAGTGGAGGGACCCAGTTGTCATCATCTGATTGACGAAGCAGTGAAAGGAGGCGTCTTAGGTAGACAAACTAGCAGTTCAAAATAGACTTGTAAGTTTAGGATCTGCTATGGTTTGCGTTGTGCTTCCCGGGTGGCTCAGAAATACAGAATCTGCCTGCCCGTGCAGGAGATGGGGTTCTATCCCAGGATCGGGAAGAGCCCCTGGAGTAGGAAATGGCAACCCTCTCCAGTATTCTCGCCTTTGAAATCCCGTGGACAGAGGAACCCGGCAGGCTACGGCCCATGGGGTCTCAAGGAGTCAGACCTGACCATCGACAGAGCAGGCATGCATGCACAATTGCTATGGTGGAGCCCTGACGTGGAGGCATTTAGGGAGGGAAGCCTGGGCGGTAAATCAGTCAGGAAAGCAGAGCTTCCACAACGGGATTAGTGTCCCTATAAAGAGAGAAGAGGGCTACACGTGATGATACAGGTAGAGAGAAGAGAGCTAGTTCTTTCTCTCTCTTCCATGTGATGATACAGGCAGGAAGAAGCCATCGGCAACCAAGGAAGGGTGTTCCGAGCAGGAGCTGAACTGGCTGGCACTGCTATTGTGGGCTTCTCAGCCTCCAGAAGCGTGAAAAATGAATGTCTGTTGCTCAAGCCACCCAGGCTATGGTAGTTTATTAGAGCAGCCTCAACTGAGACAGAATTTGTTTTAGAAAGCCAGGCATAGATGTCCAGAGAATAGTTGAAGTGATCTAAATCGAAGATACATGGTTGGGGGCCTTCAGAATAGTCTATCACTAGTCAATGCTTTGACTGGTTGAAATGACCAAAGAGAAGAGAACAGTCCTAAACACTAAGTTATGGAGGGTTCCGCTTTTAGGGGCTTGGGGGCAAAAAGGAGGAATCTGCACAGGAGACTGGGAAACACTTTTGAGGTCAGAGGAAAACCAAGGGTTTCGCTGACCTGTGAGCCAGATACAGTAGGGAGAGTAAGTTACCTACAAGTTAAAGTTTGTGTTGGTCTAAATAAAATCAGGGAAAAAAAAAAAAAAAACAAACCACAACCCTGATCATTGGATTTAATCATTAGAAGCATCTTGGTTACGTTAGTAAGAACAGTTTTAGGGCAAGGGTTGTGGATGAAGGCGCCACCAGAATGAGGTTAGGAGACAACCAGAGGAAGGGATTGCAGGATGCAAGACATATTGAGGAACCACTCACGTCCTTATCTTCCACTATCTCTATACCTACTCATGATTATCACGTTTGTATGCATATCCTTCGGTGGAATATTACCCAGCCATACAAAAGACCGAGATAATGCCATTCATGGTAACAGGTATGGACCCAGAGATTATCACACTAAGTGAGAGACCTTAGAGAAAGACAAATATCATATTGTATCACTTACACGTGGAATCTAAAAAAGTGATAAACAAACTTATTCCCTAACCTGCCAGGCTCCTCTGTCTATGGGGATTCTCCAGGTAAGAATAGCTGGCATGGGTTGCCATGCCCTCCTCCAGAGAAGGTTCCCAACCCAGGGGTCGAACCCAGGTCTCCTGCATTGCAGGCGAATTCTTCACCATCTGAGCCACCAGGGAAGCCCATCTGAGAAAACAGAGCTAGACCTACACACATGGAAAATAAATTTGTGATTACCAAAGCAGAACAACTTGGGGGGGGGGGAGTAAGTTAGGAGTCTGGAGCAACAGGTACACGCTGCTGCGTGTAAACTAGAGAAGCAACAAAGATGTACTGTGCAGCACAGGGAGCAACACTGCCTCTCTTGTAATAACCTGTAATGGGAAAAATCTCCTTTACTGAATCACTTTGTTGTCCACCTGAAACTAGCTCAACATTATAAATCAACTATACTTCAACTTAAAAAATTCATATGTATTTCCCAGACTTCTCTGAGCCTGGTTTTTATGTAGGTTTCTCAAAAAACGCCCACCAAACCCAAATAAATCGATCACGTCTTTGTCTTCCTATTTTGTTCGACAAGAACCGTAAATCCATGAGTCAGCTTTTTTTCCATTTTGCTCCTTTGTACATACAGACAGGCCATTCACCTGTGTCAGGCTTCACGTCCCTGAAATTTTTTTCAAAATCTCACTTGTTTCCTTTAATCTTGGAAGTAAAAGCACAGTGTGACTGAACTTTTGAGTTTCTGTTCCCATGAGAGTGATGAAATGATGAAAACGTACAGAGAGTCAACCGAAGTCCGATCTGTGTCGGTGAACACTTTGTTTCAGGCACATTGAGTTTTAGGTGAAAATACATTGATGTAGCGGGGAAGGCAATGGCACCCCACCCCAGTACTCTTGCCTGGAAAATCCAATGGACGGAGGAGCCTGGTGGGCTGCAGTCCATGGGGTCGCTAACAGCCGGACAGACTGAGCGACTTCACTTTGACTTTTCACTTTCACGCATTGGAGAAGGAAATGGCAACCCACTCCAGTGTTCTTGCCTGGAGACTCCCAGGGACGGGGAGCCTGGTGGGCTGCCGTCTATGGGGTCACACAGAGTCGGACACGACTGAAGTGACTTAGCAGCAGCAGCACATTGACGTAGAACATTGAGATGTGCTGGCTTAGATGGGGAGGTGAGAGGGCGGGCAGAGGCGGACAACGCAGCGGTTTTCTCTCTGGTATTGACAGTAATTAGCTAACAGCTGTGGCTGGTGGGTGCGCTTCCCTGGTGGCTCAGTGTTGAAGAATCCACCAGCAACGCAGGAGTTGCAGTTTGATCGCTGGGTCAGGAAGATCCCCTGGAGCAGGAAAGGGCAACCAACATTCCTGCCCGCAAATTCCATGGACAGAAGAGCCTGGTGGGCCTCGTCCATGGAGGTGGCAAGAGTCAGACATGACTTAGTAACTAAACAACCACAACGGCAGCACAGCTGGTGGGTACAAAGCGTGGCCGGAGCGTAATCTTCAATATACGCAAACAAAGATCACAGGAAGAGTCACTCTCAAGCCTTCCTGCTTTCTTCTTGGTAGAATGAAGTCCCCAGGGTGCTATGAGATCCACCCACATGTGTTGTTTTTTAATGGGGTCATTTTGAAACTTCAACGTTACAAATAAAATGTATTTTAAATTAAGGCATTAAACTTTTCGCAGATAAAATTTTAGCCTAAGTGTTTTCTTTCCCCTTAAGTGGAATTATGACCAAATTTATTGTTTTATGACCACATTTATAGTTTTATTTTCACTTTTAAATTTCATTCAATGTTGGTTTAAATTTAAAAGTGAAATTTCTAACTCCGTTTAGAATGTTAGGTTTAGAAATCAGATCATAATAGTGTCATTAGCAGCTGAGCCCCATATAAAACCTGACTGAATAGTTCACTGATTGAGATGCTGAAATCTTCCATTTGGCTCTATTTGAGGGGCTTCCAGGTGTCTCTTGTCAGTGGAAACACAGTTAATAATAGTACATTCTGATTACTAACTTCATTAACCCAGGACCCAATTCAACCATGACGATCATAGATCAAAGCTCTTCTGTTTTTCTCTTCCCTGAAGTGGCAGCATTCAATTGTGCTAGAAATCCTTTATTTGAATTATACAAATATAGTTTTATATGTTCCCTCTCAGTAGTCACATGGCAAAGTAAATGCATTGTATTCATTTAATTTTCTTAAAATATTGAAAATTTAGAAAATATTATATGTCATTTATTCTAAGTTTGAAGCATATGGGAAACCCTTATAAAGTATACATTAAACCATTATTCAACACAAGAATCAGAACACTACTGAAGCCATCGAAAAAACGTGCATCTTCCTGCCCAAATCCATCCACCAGCTGCCTTGAATTATCTTAGAGTGTTCAAAATTTCTTTATACCTAAAATAATAAACATAGAGATTTATTTTTATTTGCTTCACTTGAGAAATAAATAAATGAAATGGTGAAAGCAGATTTGAATGGATTCTTGCCTCTCCACACTAGGGCAATGAGGCTAGCCAAGTGAATATCATAATTTAATTTCTAGGGTTTAAGCTCTGATAACCTTTTAAGCACAGTTTGAATAACAGATACCTATAGCGACAAGCTCTTTAGTACCAGATCATTTCAATAGATTATGTATTTGTCATTAACTATAAGATGGGGCTTCCCAGGGGATGCTAGTGGTAAAGAACCCCCGTGCCAATACAGGAGACGTAAGAGATGACGGAGACACAGGTTTGATCCCTGGGTCTCCGGATCCCCTGCAGGAGGGCATGGCAACCCACTCCAGTATTCTCTCTTGGAGAATCCCATGGACAGAGGGGCCTGGCAGGCTACAGTCCACAGGGTTGCAGAGCTGGAAACAAATGAAGCGTCTTAGCACCCACACATGTGATAAGACGATGGGTGTTATCTTCATTTCACTGTTTAGACTATAGATGCTCAGGAAACTTGCTCAAAGTTCATAAATCAAATTTGAACCCATTGTTCCCCTAGTCCAAATGCTGTGTGCTCTTTTTATTCACAAGCATATGCTTGGATCAATACATGATAAACTAACTGAGCATCAAGATGCGACTATATTAAAAAAAAGATGTGACTATGATTTAATCACTTATGATTCTTTTTAAAGGGCTTGCGTTTAATATCAACAATAGCAGTTTAGATAATGTTATTCTACTAACACACATTGATGGCATAAAGTTTAATCAATTAATCGTTGAAGAAATGGGCTGATTGGTTATTTCATGTTTAGAATATTATCTTTCTATTTAGCCTTTTCTGGTATTGAATGTGGCCCTGCAAATTTTAAAACAATTAGTACTATTAAGGATAAAAAAATAACTTTTTAAAATACAGGTATGCCTGTGCATTCTCTATGTTTAAATATACCCATTTATAACCCCCAAATTCTGTCAAATTCAAGAAAACTATAAAATTTAAAATAAATTAAAAAAAATTATTTGGCTTCATTGGGTCTTAGTTTCAGCATGTGGGATCTAGTTTACTGACTAGGAATCGAACCTGGGCTCCCTGCATTAGGTGCATGGAATTTAACCACTGCACCACCAGGGAAGTTCCTCAAAGATAGTTTAAGAAAGCATATAATTAAGCCCAAGGCATATGTGTATTTTCTAATAATGCTGAGAGAGAGCAAAACTGATAAGTCTTCATTCTTCCATGAGTTTGTTCATATACTTGGTATTCCTAAAAATACTAATAATCACTGTTTTTGAGTGCCTATATTTATTGGGCACGGTTGTGTTGAGTTTAATCTTTAATCTGATAATTGTCTTTCCTCCTTTGAAAAGACAGGTATTATTTTGCACATTAACAATGAGAAAGCTAACCCAACACAATCTCACAGCTAAAAAGTGATGTAACCATAATTCAGCCATTTGATGCAGGAAAATCCAGAGTCAGGAATTGGCTCTTAGGTTTTGATGCTGCCAATGATTTCACATGTGAGGTCAGACAGTCTCTCTGAGTTTTAGAGGGTTAGATGAGATGATATCTAGTATCTGTTCTGGCTCAAAACTAACTTCTTATACCTACTCTTGTTCCACAAATCATTGGTAATTTGGCGATTACACTGTCATCAACACCTTTTTGTTGGAATGCTTATGTGTACTTCTAAAAAACTAATAATCAAAATATGCTCATTGTAGCAAATTTACATAGTAGAAACACCCTCCGTAAAGAAACTAAACAAGCTCCTTTATATTATCGCCCAAGAATAATGACTACTGATTGTTCATGAGTTACTGGAAGTAATATACAGGCGGTATAAAAATAAATTGGTGGTGCTTTAGATAGTTGGTATCATAGTATATATTCTTTTTTGTGTATTCCTTGGAGGAGCCTGGTAGGCTGCAGTCCATGGGGTCGCGAAGAGTTGGACACGATTGAGTGACTTCCCTTTCCCTTGTAACACAAAACAGAAGTTGGTACTTATTTCCATGTTATTAAATAATTATTCAAAAATGTTTTAGTAATTTCAAAATATTTAGTTTGGGCCAGAAAGACTTTTTTTCTGAAGTAGGTGATGACTGTTTGCAGCCCAGAGTCATGGTAGGTACCTGCCAGGTGAACAAAAGTGTAAGGTGAAAACCTTGTTCATGCAAGTTATAGCAACTGTAATTTGACTTTTTAAATCAAAGTCTTGAAAATCACTTTTATCACCAATGAAAAATTATTTCTAATAGGATTTATACCTCATTGAATTTTCTGGTGAACCTCATTGAATTTTCTGGTGAAAATTTCAATAAAGGTATCTGACGCTGCTCACCAGTTATATTTGGAATATATACTCCTGACCAGCATTTGGTAAATGCTAACTAACCCCCCTTAGCAAAATATTAAAAGATCAACACATACATCACAGTATTTATACTGAAGCTTTTTAAAGGTTCATTCCTGCTCCTTGGTATAAAATAAAGACTTATGTCCACACACAAGTGTTTGTAGCAGCTTTATTCACAATTGCCAAAATCTGGAAGCAACCAAGATGTTCTTCAGTAGGCAAACAGATAAACTATATGACATTCATACAACAAAATACTGTTCGATACCAAATAGAAATCAGCTACCAAAGCGTAAAAATATCTGAAAGAATCTTAAATGCATATTATCAAGTGAAAGAAGCCAGTCTGAAGGTGGTATAGTGTATGGTTCCAACTATAGGACATTCTGGAAAAGGCGAAACTATTGCAACAGTAAAAATGTCACTGGTAGCCAGCGGGTAGGAGGGAAAGGGGGGGGAATAGGTGGAACACAGGCTTCTTCAGTGAAACAATTGCCAATGACATTGTCTGCCAAAGCACATGGAATGTACACTACTTAAGAATGAACCCTAATGGAGACTGTGGACTTCGAGTGATAATGATGTGTCCCTCTGGGAGAATCTTGGTTTTACTGGAGAAAGAAGAAACATCACAGAGGAATGTTTGGAGAACAGGAAAAAATGAGAAAGGCATAGTCTTAGCACTTAAGGAAACAGAAGCCTGATCCTGGGCCCGGGGCGTAGGGGAGGGGGCCGGGCACCCGCTCTTGCCCCCCCCCCCCCCATCCCTGCAAACTGCTCCCGGGGGAAGCGCGGCCGTCAGGGCCGGGGGCTGCTTTCCCGGCGGAAGCGGGTGCTTCCCGCTCTCGCCCGCGTCTGCAGCGCCCGGGGTTCCTCGCAGCCACGGGAAAGGATGGACGGGAAGACGAGCGAGGACAGAAACACCTGCGTGTCCTGACACGAGGCGGGGAGAGAATTCAGCGCCGCGCACGTTTTTATGTCAGAGGCGCTGCAGTGAACCGGGCTTCGGTATCACCTTTCATGTGTGAGCCTTCATCTTGCTGTTACATTTTAAAGGAGTGTTTCCTCGTCAGTACTGACAGTGCTTCTCAGGCCTTGCTGTCCATATGCAAAACATTCAGAAATCTGAATTAAGCAGTACCTTGTCGTGTTATCTCTGCCCATGAGCATCTGAGGAGACTATAAAGTAAATCGAAAGGTAATTCACTGGTAAATGTCTCAAAATACATGCAAATTGGAAAGGACAGATTTTATTGTTCAGTAGACAAATCTGTGGCACTATTTTGGAGCAAAGCAAGTATTTCTCTCAAAAATAGAGTTGTGGAAGGCTCGTTTATGTCATGATGTCCTCTGGGGTTCAGGTCATGCTTTTCCCCCTATTTGTAACATTCTAGCACCAAGAGTTCCCTTCTTTTAGATTTTTACAAATATTGCCTAAAATCCTTATGCTATAGATTTTGTCTTCAAAGCTAAATTCCTTGCTAATGAGTACATAAAGTCCAGTTCAAAAAATAAGTAATAGGGAAATAGTAAGTCACTTGCATGTGGAAAGTGAAAGAAGTCAGCATGAATTGTGTAGTTTTTAGGGAGCAGAAGCTGGATCTCAGTGGGGCTCACCTGTTCTAGACATTTCAGTGGCTCTGGGGCCCTGGTTCAAAGGGCAGGAAGACCTTGTTATCTGTCTTTGTTAGTGGAAGTTGTACACAGTTTGATATCAGGAAGTTTAGCTTGCCTTGTTAACTTAGATTTCCCAGAACACTTGGATCCTCATAGCTGCTTTCTTTTTTCTTTTTTAATCCCAAACTGAATTGCCTGTGAGGAATATCAGACTCTTTGCTTGAGCAAATTAATCTCTCTGTCTCTGAGAAAAACACATAGTTTTCTGACCCAAAATATCCCTCCTCCTTTTTTTTTTTTTAAGTAACTGTTTTTCTCCCAGTAGAAGTTTCATTTCAACTTCTGCACAGGAAGAATGAATGAGCAAGTCTTATTAAATTACCTGAAATTTCAGCTTTTTTTTTTTTATGATTAAGCAATATGTTCTCAATATTTCTCCCCTAAATACTATAATCAAATTTTTATACTTCAGTGTTGTAAAGTATAACATAAAAAACCACTTATGAGAATATACTTAATGAAGCTGTGATTTCCATGTTACAAAAACAAGCAAAGTGTCACATCCTCGTAAATCACAAGAAGGAAACAGTGTTAAACTCCTCATAAGGACTTTTTTTTTCCTTTTTTTATAAATCCATAGTGCCTATAACCTGTGATGTGGATTTACATTTTACAGCCAGAAAGTAGCATGACATTAAAAATACACCAAGACTGGGCACTGTTTCACATCAGAAAAAATCACAAACTTCAATTGATACAATAGAATTTTTCACTCCATGCCCTACACAGAAGAAAAAGCTGTGGCTGATACAGACTGTTCAGATTGTACCTACGAGAAGGAGAAAGTCCCTTAAGCTCGTGTTTAGCATCGCGTCCGTCCCCATTTAATATCTGCTAGACAAATCACAGAGGCCACCTAGAGGAGAGCAGCAAATGATCTCTTTGAAGGTTTTCCTCAATTCTTGGCTGCGCAGGGCATAGATCAGAGGGTCGATGACGGAATTACACATGATCAGGATGAGGTACAAGTTAAAGTGAGACATGAAGCACACACAGTAGGGGTTCTGGGGACAAGAGATGTAGAATATCAGGTGCAGGAAGAAGGGGGCCCAGCAGACAACAAAGACCCCGATCAGGATGGTCAGCGTGATCGCCCCCTTCATGTTGGCGCCCTGGCGGACGCTGCCGGTACCTGGCAGGACCGCGATCCTCTTAAGGTGGAGTCTGGCCATGAGGAACATGTGCACGTAGAGAGACGCCATGAGGGCCAGCATGGTGAAGAACACGGTGATGAGGCAGATGATCACAGCACTGCTGTCTGAGTAAACGATGAACAAGACGCCCGACGCCGTGCAGGCCGCCCAGATGGCACTGATGGTGACCGCCACCCGCCTCGCCGTCATGATGCTGTGGTACTGGAGCGCATAGAAGATGGTGAAGTACCTGTCCACCGCGATTGACAGCAAGCTGCAGATGGAGGCGAGCAAGGAGCTACAGATCACCGAGTCAATGATGTTGTCAATGTTCACCGTGAAGCTCTGCGCGTCCGTGTCTGTGCTGTTCAGCAGCGTGATGACAATGGTTTCCGACCCGTTGGAAACGCTCACCAGCATGTCAGCCACAGCCAGGCTGCAGATGAAAAAGTACATGGGTGAGTGCAGATTCTTATTCTTGGCTATGGCCACAATCACCAGAATATTCTCCAACAAGCTGATGACCCCCAGAGTCACAAACACCTCGGGAGAGACAAAGAGCTGCTCATAGCACCCCCCGTCCGAGTAGCCTTTTGCCAGGGACTCACTGACATTGGTGGGCAGTCCGTGGGCGCTGCGGTTCCAGGAGTGGAGAGAGGTGTGCATTCCACGGGGCTGGGTAGAGCTCATCTTGGATTCAGGTCCCCTCTGGACTGGCTGAACCTCCCGGGCCCGGCAGCCTCAGGACCTTCCTCCAGTCTTCACTTGCCCCAGACGAAAGTTAGGCGGCCGAGAGTGGCATGCCTGCTGTGAAAAAACGCCCCGCGCTCCGGAGCTGGACAGGAAGTTTTCAGGCTCTTTCAGGTGTGGCTCTGGTCGGCATCACTCGGAAATCTTAGGCTGCAAGACGCTCCTTCCCCGTCGAGCCTGCCGCTTGCTTTTTTGTTCTCCCTTCCACTTCCACTTTAGCCGGAGGCATGCAGGTCTTTGCAGGATAATTTGCCTGGTGGCTGCGCTCCGGCTGGGAGCCGGCTCTGTGTGCGCATGCTCTCATCAGCTGCCTCGCAGAGGTACCGTTCCGAACCTGAAGCTTTGCTTTGAGTGTCAGAAGCTGCTGCTGATTTTTATGGTGTGTGAAGGGAAAAAAAAATGCTCAGAGTGACTCCTCCTCTGCTTCCTTCTGACCAATCCGAGCCCAGTGGGGTCTGTGAGACACCGCGATGGTCCAGAGACACAAACTGCAGGCAACCCCAATTCAGAGGCAGAAGCCGGTGGAGTCAGGCAGCCAGCCGGATGTGAGAGGCTAAATTTTCCCCTTCAAGTTCTCAAGGAAAGCAACTTGGTTTCCAGAGGACATTCTCCGAGATCACAACAAGCCATGCTGAGGCACCCACGTTTATCCTGCTTAAAGGAGGGGTGTGTGTGTGTTCCTGAATTAGATGCGCTGCTTCTTTTTTGCACAGGGAACTCTCCCTAATGCTCTGTGGTAACCAAAATGGGAAGGAAATACGAAAAAGAGGGGGTCTGTGTATACATGTCTTTGCTGCGCAGCAAAAAACAAACAAAAAACCCACAACATTGTTAAAACAAACAAACAAACAAACCTGACTCCAATAAAAACGGAAAAAAAAAAAAAAAGAGAAGAGATACACTGCCTTTTTGACCAGGACATTGGATTTATTTACCCTCTCAATTTCTCTGAATTGAGAAGAAAGGCAGTCACGCTTCAGTTTGAGACAGCTGACACACAGAATATTTAATAATGCAGGAGACTGTGCTGAGGATGCAAGGACTAGACAGGCAGTCACAGTTTATACCAGGGCTCAGAAGGAGTTAATTTCTTATGCACTAAGATCAGCTATTTCTCCATTGCAGAATTTCTTTTTATCATAGCTGGAAAAGTTTTATTTTCATTTATGACATTTAAAAACCATATAGTATTAGTGTAAACAATGATTACTTTGAACTCAGAAAGAAAAAGATCAATAGCCAGGCAACACTCAGGTTTTTAAAGCATTATTAAGGTGTAACTGAAATACAAAACTTACACATATTTAAAGCATACATTTTAATGAGTTTGGACACATTAAAATGAGCATGTATCTCTATGATACATCACAGTCAAGGTACTCAGCATATTCATCACCTCCAAAAATTTCCTTGTATTCTTTTGTGTTTTCTTTTTACGTGTGTGATAACACTTAATGTGAGCTCTACGTAATATATTTTAAAATGCATAATTTATACTATTAACTATAAGCATTATGTTATACAGCAGATCTCTAAAACTTGTTCGTCTTGCATAACTGAAAAAGTTTATACCCTTTAGGCAGCAGTTTCTTGGCAGCGGTCTTAGCAATGATTTCTTGGAATTGACAGCCAAATTATAGGCAACAAAGCCAAAAAGAGACAAGTGAGATTACATCAAACTGAAAAGTTCCTGAACAGCTATTGAAATAATCAATAGCGCGAAAAGACGATCTATATAAAATGGGGGGAAATATTTGCAAACTATCTATCTGATTTGGGGTTAATATACAAAACATGTAACTGAATAGCAAAAAAGCTAAATAACCTGATTAAAAAATAGGTAAAGGGCTCGAACAGACATTTCTCCCAAGAAGATGTAGAAATCGTTGCCAGATATAAGAAATGGTGCTCAGCAACACTCACCATAAGGCAAATGCAGATCAAAACTGCGAGGAAGTATCACCTCACACCTGTCAGGATAGCTGTGATCCAAAAAAGAAAAGATAGCAAGTGTTGGCTAAGATGTGGAGAATTTGGAATTCAGTTGTTGTTGTTGTTTTTTTTTAAGACAATCTTTACTTCATTGGAGCGTCCCAGGTGGTTCAGTGGTAAAGAATCTGCCTGCCAATGCAGGAGACACAGGTTCGATCCCTGAGTCGGGAAGATCCCCTGGAGAAGGAAATGGCAACCCACTGCAGTGTCCTTGCCTGGGACATCCCATGGACAGAGCAGCCTGGTGCATGGAGGAGTCCATGGGGTTGCAAAGAGTCAGATGCAGCTAAACAACAACAGCTCTGCATCCAGGACATAANCAGGAGACACAGGTTCGATCCCTGAGTCGGGAAGATCCCCTGGAGAAGGAAATGGCAACCCACTGCAGTGTCCTTGCCTGGGACATCCCATGGACAGAGCAGCCTGGTGCATGGAGGAGTCCATGGGGTTGCAAAGAGTCAGATGCAGCTAAACAACAACAGCTCTGCATCCAGGACATAACAGGCAAGCACGTGCCTGGACAGGACAGGCGGCACGTCTCTTCTGATATTCTCCTTGTCTGCTCTGCCATCCCTTTGTTCTCACGGACAATCAGTCCTGACAAGAGTGATAACAAGAACTCAGCATTATTTTTGGTGTGGAGTTTAGACAATAGCTGTAGGTCCAATCTCGATAAAACAGAGGAAGTAACCTTTGGCTTTCTCCGTGTACCATTTTGGGGCTTCCCAGGTGGCTCAGATGGTAAGGAATCTGCCTGCCAATGCAGGAGATGTGGGTTCGATCCCCGGGTAGGGAAGATCCCCTGGAGGAGGAACTGGCAACCCGCTCCAGTATTCTTGCCTGGGACATCCCACAGACGGAGGAGCCTGGCAGGCTCCAACACATAGGGCTGCAAAAGAGGCACAACTTAGTGACTAGGCAACAAACCTCGTCTTCATTAACTGAAGGCTTCTACATACCGCTCACACATTCCTTGGTGACTTTATTTATTCAAGCCAAGACGAGTGAATGCTAGTTATCCGTCAGAATTTCCGAGTGTTTTGAAAGACTGTGAGGAAGTTACTTTTCAAATTTAAACTCCAAGGTGTGAAATTTTATATAGTACATTTTCTTGCCAACACTACTTTTGGTTTCATCTCTGCCGAGTTTGTGGCTATTGATAATAAGGGACAATAAAAAAATACTTATTTCAAAGGTGAAGTCTTCAGTTACTTAGGTAAGGGCTTTATCTTCTTTCCCTTTGGTGACAGAGGCAACGGTAAGTATGATTCCTGAGCACTGAGTTAAAAAGTAAACATCTTTCATCTATCACTGAAATTGCGTGGGGCTGAACCCTAACTAATGGGACGTGGGTAGAAGTGAGAGTGTTGTTGTCTCCTTTGTAAGATTCTACACGTTTTCCCTCTGATCTCCTCGTGGATGATTCTAGAATATCTTTGAAGCTTCATGTTACAGATGTTAGAACCATATCATGAAGGACCCTGGTCTCTGAACGACTGCACAGAACACAACTCACATCTCCACCTCCCTCCACGCCCTGGCCCACCCACTACACTGAACCTTGATACAAGCAAGCAATAATTATTACTGTATTAAGCTGCCAAAATATTGGTGTTACCTATCATAGCAGCTAGCATTAATTGCCTTGATTTTGAAACTTATTTTGGGCTTCCCTGGTGGCTCAGACAGTGAAGAATCTGCCTGCAAGGTAGGAGATGCAGGTTCGATTCCCAGGTGGGGAAGATCGCCTGGACAAAGGAATGGCAACCCGCTCCAGTACTCTTGCCTGGAGAATCCCCATGGACAGAGGAGCCTGGCAGGCTACAGTCCATGGGGTCACAAAGAGTTGGACACGATGGAGTGATTAAGCACACACGCACGCACACATTTACAAGCAGCATATCCGAATTACCTGCAAATTCTTTCCTTCTCCCATTTTGGATTTGTGTGAATGNTGGAGAATCCCCATGGACAGAGGAGCCTGGCAGGCTACAGTCCATGGGGTCACAAAGAGTTGGACACGATGGAGTGATTAAGCACACACGCACGCACACATTTACAAGCAGCATATCCGAATTACCTGCAAATTCTTTCCTTCTCCCATTTTGGATTTGTGTGAATGGTGAAATACCTAATAAGCAAGTAGTCAGGAAAACATCTGTTGAAATGCTTAAGCATAAATATCCAACTCTGTATAAACTTCCTGAGTCAGCCCTTGAGTTTATGCTCCCTACTTCTCTTGGTGACATGGTTGTTCCATTTCCTACGGCTGAAAATTCAGAATATCTTTGACTTGTCCATCTTTCTCAAAAATCCCTACATGAAATCACTTGTAAAATACCTTCATTTCTGTCAGTGTGTCTAACTCTTCTTTTTCTCCTTAAAAAACTCATTGTCACTATTCTCCTTCATGGAAACTTCATTGCAGTCAAGATTCGATGTCATGAGTCTACTCAATTCTCCCTGCTTATAATGCACTTTGCCCATATTTGTGAATGCATAGTCATCATTATGTTGTAAAATTATTAACGAGCATATTATATATAATTATATAATAGAGAAAGTTAGTATTGAAGACAAAACTCTGTTTATTTTGGCTTTTCACCAAAAAAAGATTTATTTTATAGGCATTTTAATCACATTGAAATCCCAGAAAACCATACACATTTAAAATCTCAAATTCAATTACTTGATGTAGATTTTGTAAAACCTTGATTAGATAGTTAATCATGCTGGAAAGATAACATTTTGTCATCTCAAGGAGGAATTTTAATTGTGTAACAGAGTTTAATTTTGTAGAAGCCAAAAGAAATGCTAGACCCATTAGTGGTATTTTTGAAAATTTATTGCAGATTTCTTTTTTCTAAGTACACACTAAATTGAGTTAATCATAACATATTTCTCCTCTGAGCATAGTCCTTGTTTTACATTTTGTAACAATAAATATGAAACATTGCTAAAGAGAAGTATTTATCAAACTGTGCTGCACAGACCACTATTTTTAGATGTTAATGTTATTCCTACCACAGAATAAAAGGTCATAGAATTTTGGAAAGAACTAAGAACTCATTGCCTTCTTGAAGTTGCAGAGTTTACATTAGTATGTAAACTTTCTGAAATTTCTGAGTAGGAAAAAATTCAGTGTTGCTTACTCCACTTATTTCCTGAATACAGAAAACTACTAAGATACTGTTGTGTGTGTGTGTGTGTGTGTGTTAAGTTGCTTCAGTCATGTCTGACTCTTTGCCACTCATAGCCTGCCAGGCTCCTCGGTCCATGGGATTCTCCAGGCAAGAGTACTGGAGTGGGTTGCCATGCCCTCCTCCTGAGGATCTTCCCGACCCAGGTATTGAACCCGCGTCTCTTATGTCTCTTGCATTGACAGGCAGGTTCTTTACCACTAATGCCACTTGGGAATCCCAAGATACTATGACAGTGGCCCAAAGAAGAGTGTGTGAAGACCTGAGGTCAGCCAGTACTTGTTTTGCTGCAGGGGAGACTACTAATCAGTCATGAACCGAATGAGGAAGAGAAAGGAATCTTCCATGACCTCCATTTTTTGCCTTCAGTGAATGGGTAGATGTTGGTGCCATTGATTACCTGGTAGACACATGGATTGGCTCTCTCAGTCTCCATTTAAACATCCATCAATTCAGACTTCAGCGAGCTGAAGTCTATGTTGCTCAGATTTCCTTGCAGCCTGCATTCTGTATGTGAATTAGTTTTTCCCAATTAGATATATTCTCAAGAGGTTTGGAAAGCATAAGGTGAGGCAGAAGTCACCTTCCTGTGGCCATAGCAGCTGACCGACAGGATCTGCAGGCTGTCAGCTCTGGCACCGGGTGACTCCAGCGTTAGGCGTCAGGTCACCCTCTTTGTGAATCAGAGATAACAGGACCAGCAGCGTCTCCTCATCTGTGGACTGCAGCTCAGGTGGGGTAAAACTGGAATGAAATAGAATAGTTGAAGGTCCACTGCTACTCCAAAATTTTATAAGCACCTGTTTCCTGTATTAAGTCCCTTTCTGCCTGACATACTGACAGTGTGTCTGTCTTTCACACTGAACTATGATTGTTATACCTGATTAAGGGATCCTTTTAAGAGACAAGATACATTTAGTTTTTAAAAATTTTGAAATTTGTGTTTTTGAGACATCTGCATGGAAGCTGAAGCTCTGATACTTTGACCAAATGATGCAAAGAGCCAACTCATTGGAAAAGAGTTCCCTGATTCTGGGAAAGATAGAAGGCAGGAGGAGAAGGGGATGACAGAGGATAGTATTACCTACTCCATGGATATGAGTTTGAGCAAGCTCTGGGAGATAGTGGAGGACAGGGAAGACTGGCGTGCTGTAGTCTATGGAGCTGGATGGAAATATCTATTTAGCAAAGATGAATATACAGCCCAAAGGAACACTCTGGTAAAAAGACACATATTTTGGTTGTGGTAGATACAAGCTGTACTGAAAGCTGTAGGTTTCTACTAAGATGGAAGGAAAAGGGAATTTATGAACAGAATCATGAGGAACACAATATATTTGAGTGGCAAATGCAAGGAAAAAATAGGCAAATAAATACATAATGTTGGTGTTAGTCTAGGTATTCTGGAAGGAGGATACCAAGTTAGGATTGTGTATATGACTTTACTGAGGAGAAGTCTATGAGGAAAAAAAAAAGGGGGGGTGGGGAATTGAGCCAGGAAAAGCTGAAAGAGGTGTCAAATCACAATCTGAGCTTGACCTTGAGTGAGGGCGGAGGGAAGAAAGGCCGAAGGGGAGGGTCCTTGACCTGCGGTGACGTCGTTCCTGCTGCGCACGGTGATTGGCTGGGAGCCCTTGTGCGAAGCCTGGTCCTGGAGCAAGCGTGGCAATTAATTTCAGAGGGCAATTAGCGGAGGTCTGTGGAGGAGCCTGGTAGGCGGCAGTCCATGGGGTCGCTAAGAGTCGGACACGACTGAGCGACTTCACTTTCACTTTTCACTTTCATGCACTGAAGGAAATGGTAACCCACTCCAGTGTTCTTGCCTGGAGAATCCCAGGGACGGAGGAGCCTGGTGGGCTGCCCTCTGTGGGGTCGCACAGAGTCGGACACGAGTGTAGCGACTCAGCAGCAGCAGCAGCAGCAGCAGCAGCAGCAGCAGCAGCAGTGGTCAGTTAGCTCCCTGAAGCTGGAGGTTTGCTGGCACATTTTCACAGCTGTCACGGTCTGAGAAATGGTCAGTGTGGTAGCAAGAGCCAGGAGAGAGTCAGTGGGCAGTCAAAGAGTAAAGAGAACAACGAGAATGAAGCAGATAAAATGGGCAGAGCTGGTAAGTGAAATCAGAACCGGTTCTTTTTTTTTTTTTTTTACTGAAGTCAGTGTGACCCTTTTTGGAGCATATTTTGTTCATAGTATCTTTACTGATCAAAATGTGACTTAAAAATATAAATACACAGTTCTTATCAGATCAGTAAATTCTCAGTACTCCCAATCACGCTTAGAAATAAAGTAGCATACTGCTTTTCTCTTTCATGCATTGGAGAAGGAAATGGCAACCCACTCCAGTATTCTTGCCTGGAGAATCCCAGGGATGGGGGAGCCTGGTGGGCTGCCGTCTATGGGGTCACACAGAGTCGGGCACGACTGAAGTGACTTAGCAGTAGCAGTGAACATTTTAATGTGTATGCATCAATTTCTTCTTTTATATTATGGTAATAACAATAATAATAACTACAAAGCTTACTTAAGAATTAAATGCTTTAATATGTATTAAATACTTTGACTAGTGCCTTGAACAGAGTAAATACTATATAAGCATTAGTTGTATTTATTTCATATTTTTCTAACCTAAGCCTTTTTTTAAAGCTCTGTAGTCTTTCTGAGGATCGTATACCCTACAGAATTCACCCATTTTTCACACTCTGATCATGGGAGAAGTTCTTAAAGATACTTTGAAATTTGATTTCTTATTATGTAGGCACTGAAAACAACTTTTTGTGTGTAGGGACATTCTGTGATGCTTCATGTGTCATTAAACGCCTATTTTCAGCACAGAAACGCTTCAAAGTGGTACCATTCAGTCACATCATGCCCAGTAACGTGTAGGTTAGGGTTCTAAATGTGCTCATTTGCTGATTTATTAGAGGAGAGCTGGGGTAAAAACTTTGTAGATAAATTTTCCTTTTCAGTGAACTTGATGTGGTCTTTATCCCAATGAGTCTTTTGAGAAAACCCAGAATTTGCTTTTTAATGGGTTTTTCTTAAATCTGGGGTTTGGGGAAAGAGGACACTTAACATCTTTCTTGCCTTTGTGGGGAGACTGAGGATCCCTTGCTTCATTAAGCCACCAATAAATATTCTAAACACCTAGTGTGAATTTAGAGTTACAGTTCTCTATTATGAATAGAGTATATAGTCTTAGAAAATGTCTTATAAATTTAATCTTGGAATTACATTTTGTTTCTGAAATGTAATTGCTTTTAAATTGAAAAACACTTCTGCCATTTCCTGCCCCAATTTTCTGTTAATCAATAATCCGTTTGGATATTATAGTTTGTGTAGTGCTGTGCTGTCGGGGAAGGCAATGGCACCCCAGCCCAGTGCTCTTGCCTGGAAAATCCAATGGACGGAGGAGCCTGGTGGGCTGCAGTCCATGGGGTCGCTAACAGTCGGACAGACTGAGCGACTTCGCTTTCACTTTTCTCTTTCATGCATTGGAGAAGGAAATGGCACCCCACTCCAGTGTTCTTGCCTGGAGAATCCCAGGGATGGGGGAGCCTGGTGGGCTGCCGTCTGTGGGGTCGCACAGAGTCGGACACGACTGAGGTGACTCAGCAGCAGCAGTGCTGTGCTGTGCTTAGTTGCTCCGTCGTGTCTGACTGTTTGGACCCCACGGACGGTAGCTCGTCAGGCTCCCCCGTGCCTGGGATTCTCCAGGCCAGAATCCGGGAGTGGGCTGCCATGCCCTCCTCCAGGGGATCTTCCCAACCTAGGATTGAACGAGGTCTCCCACACTGCAAGTGAATTCTTTACCATCTGAGCCCCTAGGGAAGCCCATGAATACTGGAGTGGGTAGCCTGCACCTCCTCCGAGGGATCTTCTTCACCCAGGAATCAAACAGGGGTCTCCCGCATTACAGGCAGATTCTTTACCAGCTGAGCTACCAGGGAAGCCCCACTTTAGAGTTTAACTTCTACTTAAATAAAATTATGATAAACAAATTTGCATTAAGACTTGGCATTCCTCCTTTTCTGATTCTACAAACTTAGATTTTCTTATGTAACATGCCTCTGAAGGTATTTGTGCTATTTCCCTGCTTTTGATTTCATCTGGTGTTAGAGAGTTGATAGTTTCATGCCATATCACACATCAGGATTTCAGTTTTTCCAATAACTTGCAGAATAAGGGGCTTCCTTCATAACTCAGTTGGTAAAGAATCTTCCTGGAATCCAGGAGACCCCAGTTTGATTCCTGGGTTGTGAAGATCCCCTGGAGAAGGGATAGGCTACCCACTCCAGTATTTTTGGGCTTCCCTTGTGGCTCAGCTGGTAAAGAATCCACCTGTAATGAGGGAGACCTGGGTTGACCCCTGGGCTGGGAAGATCCCCTGGAGAAGGGAAAGGCTACCCACTCCAGTATTCTGGCCTGGAGAATTCCATGGACTGTATAGTTAGTCCATGGTTGCAAAGATTTGGATGTAAAATAAGAGACTGCAAAATAACTAAGTTCTACTTACCTTAGTTTATCCAATATTACAAACAAGAGAAGCAGAGAAAGTATCTCACAGTTACTGTGATTAAAAAAAAAAGTCTGTAAATGCTCGTGGAATGTTTTATAAAATCAGTGCTTATAAGTGTTGAGTTTTGTCATTTAATGTATCTGAGAGATTTTAGATTCCCTGAGCAGAGAAGGCAATGGCACACCACTCCAGTACTCTTGCCTGGAAAATCCCATGGACGGAGGAGCCTGGTAGGCTACAGTCCATGGGGTCACTAAGAGTCGGACATGACTGAGCGACTTCACTTTCACTTTTCACTTTCATGCACTGTAGAAGGAAATGGCAGCCCACTCCAGTGTTCTTGCCTGGAGAATCCCAGGGACGGGGGAGCCTGGTGGGCTGCCATCTATGGGGTC
>SJYX01024820.1:420064-441066 GCA_006410675.1 Oreotragus oreotragus
ATTACTACTAATACACCTGTCACCTTTGACACTCTTAGTAGTAATCTACTCTGTAGGTATTTAGAAGAGTGAGCCCAAGTGTGGCAACAGATAATGTGAACTTTTTAAGCACCAACTTACTAAGAGATAAAATAAGATTTTGAATAGCTGTCTGTCTTAACATAGCTGTTATATCATAGAAAACTTAATCAAAATGAGGATTTTAAAAAATGATGTGATGTTATAGTAATGTAATAGTCACTGTCTTCTTTAACCTCAGAAAGCCATATATTTTTGAACAGCTATTCTAGGTTAGTGTCTTCTAAAACTCTTTCCAGATATCTGTTAAGCTTTTAGGAGGCCATGTTTTTGGCTTAAAATATGTGTAGAAAGTTTTATAGGAGTGTTTTCTCTGTAGACTCAATTAGACTATCTTTTGTTGGTATGGTATTTGTTTGGAAAGATGGAAAATATGGCTAATTACTATCTGGAAAGATGAACTAGGGCTCAAGACCTGTGGGTGGTGTAGGATTCTGAGGGAACAGGCTGCAAATCTACTGGAAATACCTCAGATATGGAGTAAATTTTCCTTTAACCCCTAACTAGGCTACTGCTGCTGCTGCTAAGTCACTTCAGTCGTGTCCGACTCTGTGTGACCCCATAGACGGCAGCCCACCAGGCTCCCCCATCCCTGGGACTCTCCAGGCAAGAATACTGGAGTGGGTTGCCATTTCCTTCTCCAATGCATGAAAGAGAAAAGTGAAAGCGAAGTCGCTCAGTCTGTCCGACTGTTAGCGACCCCATGGACTGCAGCCCACCAGGCTCCTCCGTCCATTGGATTTTCCAGGCAAGAGTACTGGGGTGGGGTGCCATTGCCTTCCCCACCTAACTAGGCTAACTACCCCCAAACATTGTAAGATTTTTTAACAGACATCTTTTGTTTGATATATGTATAGCTCTGAAACTGACTTGATTACTGAAAAAAAAATTTTTTTGTATAGTTGAAGAGAACTTCCAAAGACACAATGTCCCGAAATTTTAGTATTTTTAACACTGGAAACGGAAATGCAACAAACATACAGAAAAATCATTTGAAAGATTAATTATTTATTGTCTTTATTTATTTTGGTGAATTTTGAATGACAACATTTATGTTAATGTTTTTCAGTGAATTCTATCTTTAAAGAGAAGGACTAAAATAAAAAATAAAATGAAAAAAGAAACAGTTAAAAAGTGTTTGTTTCCTCAAAAAATAGATAAATTGGTCAGTCTTTGTTTACTAAATAATGAGCATGTCTGCTTGTAGAAAACTATTGAGACTCAAGTTAATTAGAATTAATTTAAAAAAAACGTGAAAGTGTTAGTCCCTCCATCATGTCTGACTCTGCAACCCCGTGGACTGTAGCCCGCCAGGCTCCTCTGTCGCTGGAATTCTCCAGGCAAGAATACTGGAGTGGGCTGCCATGCCTTCCTCCAGGGGATCTTCCTGACCCAGGGACTGACCCAGGTCTCCCGCATCGCAGGCAGATTCTCTACCATCTGAGCCACCAAGGACAACCTAGAATGGACACTTAGCCCAAGTTGTTACCAATTATATTAATAATCCTCATTGGTTGAAAGTTAATACATAATCATACAGTATGTCCCAGTATTTCACTTAGATGTAGGTAGGCCCAAATGTGTGAGTTTAGGCAAGGATCCATAAAACTTAGAGAAAAAAATAAGTTTCTTCTTGGAAATCAAGGAGAGTGACTATGACCTCATCCATAACAATTGTGTCTCTTTTCTTAAACCATTCATTCATTCACCATCTACTATTTCTGATAGGTGAGGCATCGTGTTAATAGCTTCAGGAGAAGCTTAAGTAAATAAGTTACAGTCCCTTCTTTCAAGCTGTTCTTATATTAATGAAGAACAGCTGCTTGAGGATGTTTAGCATTATTCTGTAAAGATATGGTTTAAGGTGAGATTGTTGGATGCTAGGTAGGTTAAAGGAACTAGGTAGTAGGATTAGAGATAAGAAGACACTTTGCATAAATATTAACCTAATTATATCTGCATCTCTTTTCCTGCCCTGCAAATAGGTTGATCAGTATCACTTTTCCTAGATTCCATATATATGTGTTGATACACGATATTTGTTTTTCTCTTTCTGACTTACTTCACTCTGTATAACAGGATCTAGGTTTATTCACCTCACTAGAATTGACTCAAATGTGTTCCATTTTATGGGCGAGAATTATTCCATTGTATATGTGGACCACGACTTTAGACCCAGAACGGTAGTAAGAGGGTGGGACAAATGGAGAGAATACCATGTGTAGAACTGATAGGTAAGAGGAAGTTGCTGTATAACACAGGGCGCCCCACCCAGTGCTCTGTGACAGCCTAGCCGGGTGGGATGGGGTGGGGAGTGGGAAGGAGGTTCAACAGGGAGGGAACACATTTGTGCTTATGGCGGATTCATGCTGTTGTAGGGCAGAAGCCAACACAGTATTGTAAAGTGATTATCCTTCAACTGAAAATAAATTTAAAAGGATTATAACCATAAGCGTATTAATATAATTAAATTTACAGTATGGTGATTTCTTAGATATGAAGAGTGTGGGGAGAAAGGAGTCAGGGATGAATCCAGGTTTCTATTTTGTCTAATGAATGATTGAACGTGTTATCATTTTACAGGGGTAAGAGCCAATTTGAGAAAAGAGGACACGAGAAGTCTGATGTGGCTATGGGTCATGGTCAAGAGGTAGAGAGGTCCATAAGCTAGTGATTATGTATCCACATGGAGGTGAAGTTTGGAATACAGATTTGAGAGTTGATGGAATGGTGATTTAACTCTCTAGATTATATAAATTGAGAGAACTAGTATTCAGATAATAAAAGCAGGTGATCACATACTCGTTTGGCAGCCAAAATGTTGACTGGGTCAAGGATATGCTGATATGTAAACAAATTGTTGCAACATATTTTGGGAGACATTAGGACAATGAAGAAGGTGCCCAGGTCAGTGTACAACTGGCCGATATCATGGCGATTCATGCTCTAAATTTCCTGAGATGCAAAACACAACAATATGCCTAGAATATGTTTCATATTATCCATATTATTTGAATTAGACTTTAAATTTGCACCTCAACTTGAAAACTCAAGAATGATGGCAAATGGCTTTTTTTTTTTAAACCAACATTTTCATTCAGTTCAGTCACTCAGTCATGTCCAACCGTTTGCAATCCCATGGACTACAGCACACCAGGCTTCCCTGTCCATCACCAACTCCCAGAGCTTGCTCAGACTCATGTCTATCATGTCAGTGATGCCATCCAACCATCTCATCCTCTGTCATCCCCTTCTCCTGCCTTCAATCTTTCCCAGCATCAGGGTCTTTTCCAATGAGTCAGTTCTTCACATCAGGTGGCCAAAGTATTGGTGTTTCAGCTTCAGCATCAGTCCTTCCAATGAATATTCAGGACTGATTTCCTTTAGGATTGACTGGTTTGGTCTCCTTGCAGTCCAAGGGACTCTCAGGGGTCTTCTCCAGCACTACAGTTCAAAGGCATCAATTCTTTGGCGCTCAGCTTTCTTATAGTCCAACTCATCCATACGTGACTATGGAAATACCGTAATTCCAAAGCTATGGAAATACCATAGCTTTGACTAGATGGACCTTTGTCGGCAAAGTAATGTCTCTGCTTTTCAATGTGCTGTCTAAGTTGGTCAGAGCTTTTCTTCCAAGGAGCAAGTGTCTTTTAATTTCATGGCTGCAGTCACCATCTGCAGTGATTTTGGAGCCCAAGACAATAAAGTCTGTCGCTGTTTCCATTGTTTCTCCATCTATTTGCCGTGAAGCGATGGGACCGGATGCCACGATCTTTGTTTTCTGAATGTTGAGTTTTAACCCAACTTTTTCACTCTCCTATTTCACTTTCACCAATCGACTCTTTAGTTCTTCTTTGCTTTCTGCCATAAGGGTGGTCTCATCTGCATATCTGAGGTTATGTAGGAATCTTTATTCCAGCATGTGCTTCATCCAGCCTGGCATTTCCCATGATGTACTTTGCATATACGTTCAATAAACATTTTTATTACTATATGCCTGTCAGAAGTCCAATATCTCTATTTAAATCTTATATATGTATTGCGTTTCCCGTCTTCATGTCTTTAGTTTTTTTGTCATTCTATATACCATTTGTATCTTGATATGATTATTAGCTAATGAACTGAGGAAAAAGTAAGCAGTTATTTCTGAACAAGTCAGATATAGTCAACTATGTATGGAGTTCTTATACAGAATTTCAATGAGTTTTTTTTTTTAACATTATATAAGTGTAATAAATGTTGGGCGTTTGGACTTTAATCAATAGAAAACTTTTGTTTTACTACACTGCTATATGAGGGGAAAATACACTTTTTTTTTTTTTTTTTTTCACTACTTGCTTTATTCTCCTTTGGTTTCCTAACAGTCCCTCTGGTAGCGAACAAAAGACATCTTAACTTTTTTTTTAGATTAGCGCCTCAAATTTAATTGTTCTTTTCAAATGTGGCAAACCCACAATCTTCTGAAGCAAGCGCACCACTCTATTTATAGATTTTCTGTCTAGTTTAATCATTGGGATCTAGTCTCAATAAGATGATTCTAACAGTAGACTCAAGACTCTCAAACAAGATTAATAACAGATTTTAGATTTCTGGCAATTAAATAATATCCTTTGGCTTCAATTATTTCTCACACTTTTCCAGTAAACAGTGCCATTCAATGTGAATTTTATTGCTCTAGGACATATGACTCTCATTTATCTTTAAAGTTTAGAACTTTAAAAACACATTACTCTGTAACTGGATTTTGTGGTTATTCATGGCTTTTGGGGGACAGGGAAGTCTTTGTATATAATATTATAATATTAAACAGCTTTGTCTCTTTCAAAATAAAGGGTATATTGAACGCTTATATAGTCTTTAATATTTTAACCTCTGTACACTCACTGGATATAAAATCACTGAGGATTTTTTAACAACAGCAACAAAAATCATGCATGGATATCCTAAGTCTTTCTCCTCCATCAGCCATAAAAATTTTTATTTATATGTAAATGGGATAACTGCATTTCCTATGGAAAATAAACTTGGTCACAGTCCATCTGATTGCTTCTCAGGAATCTAAGCAGTCTGGTATCCTTGCAATCCTGGTTTGATGAATTATCGTCCATGTGATAACCTTTGCCTGTGTTTGGGATCTAATAA
This sequence comes from Oreotragus oreotragus, assembly GCA_006410675.1. NCBI lineage: Eukaryota > Metazoa > Chordata > Mammalia > Artiodactyla > Bovidae > Oreotragus > Oreotragus oreotragus. Next base: position 425,285 of record SJYX01024820.1, read on the forward strand.
TCACTGGTACTGAATCAGGCCACTAGAACGAACAAGGTAACGCTTTATTTAAATTATCATTGGTAGTTTCCACCAGGACTATAGGGTTTGGCACAGTTTCACAGATGTTAATTTAATATCATGGAAAGTGGAAGCTGAAGCTCCAATACCTTGGCCACCTAATGTGAAGAGCTGACTCATTGGAAAAGACTGGTGCTGGGAAAGATTGAAGGCAAAAGGAAAAGGGGGTGACAGAGGATGAGATGGTCAGGTTGCATTGCTGATTCAATGGACAGGATTTTGAGCAAACTCCGGGAGACGGTAGTGGACAGAGGAGCCGGGCATGCTAGAATCCACGTGGTCACAAAGAGTTGGACAGGAGTGAGCAACTACAAAAGCTAAGACGTGAGACTATTTTAATTAGCCATTGGCGGACCACGTCAGGCTTCAGGATTACAGCCGCGTGATGGATTTTAACATTAAAAATTACATCTTTTGGTAAAATTCTATGCATTTATTATATATATATATATATATATATATATTTTTTTTTTTTTTCCTATCAGTCGGAAAGTTAATTAAGTACCTTGTATTGACCCAGTGGACATGAGTTTGAGCAAACTCTGGGAGACAGTGAAGGACAGAAACTTTAACAGAAGACATTTTCTCAGTCTTGGAGGCTAGAAGTCCCAGTCAAGGTTTAGCAGGATTGGTTTTTGTTCCTGAGGCCTGTCTCCTTGACTTGTAGATATTTATCATCTCCCTGAGTCTTCCCACGTATTCCCCGCTGTACATGTCTGTATCCAAATTTCCTCCTCTTGGCAGGATACAAACCATATTGGATTAGGGCCCACTCTGATGACCTCTTTTTAATTTAATTACTTCTTTAAAGGTCCTATTTTCAACTAGCCACATTCAGACGAAGTGGGGTTGGGACTTCACCTTGGGGATGGGGTACAAATCAGTTTATAAAAATACCTTCTCTGTACTTGGCACTGGACTATTACTAGTCAAATATTTACTTTTTAATTCAAGGTATGTTTAGTAAGGGGCTTCCCTGGTGGCTCAGAGGTTAAAGCGTCTGCCTCCGATGCCGGAGACCTGGGTTTGATCCCTGGGTCGGGAAGATCTCCTGGAGAAGGAAATGGTAACCTACTCCAGTATTCTTGCCTAGAGAATCCCATGGACAGAGAAACCTGGGAGGCTACAGTCCACGGGGTCGTAAAGACTCAGACACGACTGAGCAACTTCACTTTCACTTTCACTTTAGTAAGCCAGGGGTTATTCCAGGTGCTGGGGATACAGTAAAGATCAAAACAGAAATAATATTCTAGTGAGTAGTATATAGAGGCTAACTGAATGGATGATATTCAGAATTCACTTTCTTTTTACATGAAATTCCAAAGGCATGTGGATCAGTATGGAAAGATTTTATGAGAATTTGTAAGCAGATCAATCTTGATTCCAAGAAGGAATAGCCACTGTTAGGCCTGCTAGAACTTTCTAAATTTATTTTTGTTTCTTAGGAGTACAAACTATAGTGAAGTTAGTTTTAAGTCAATGTAAAATAAATTTGAAGATTGAGAGAGATTACCTTGATTTGACTATTGTATAACTGTAAAGCCTGAGGCATTTGGCAGAACTTAAGAATCTAAAGTACAGTTTTATTAAAATTATGTTTCCCTAAAATATGTATTTTGTTACTGGTGGCAGATTTGAAATATCTACTCAAATCTATTGCTATTATCACAGAACAAACATTTCTGGCTTGCTGGGCTTTGCTTTGTTATGTGTATAAACCCTCTATATATTCAATATAAAGTACTAATGAAATATGTGAATTTCAAGCAGAAGCTCAGGTATTTGTGCATGTGTCTATATTTGTATAACTTCATTTCACTTTTTTTATCATGAGCTCTCATCTCTTGTCATTGTTGATAAAATTGAGAAGTTGTGTATAAATGAAAACAAACCAGAGATTCACCAGTTACTGTCACTGAAGAATTGACTCCTATTCAATGATTACCTTTCCCTCTCAAGGTTCACTGCTTTCTCACCTGTCTAGTCTTGGCCCTAAATTCCCTTATGTACTTGTTCAGTTGTCACACTCTGTTATTAGGGAAGAAACAGCCCTCTTTTAAGCTCATTTGGCCAAGACCTAGCCTGACACTGGATGCTGGTATCCTGGTTCTATCTGTTTCTGAGCAGGGAGGATGTTTCAAGCTCAGGCCAGTGGTAACTCAACAAGCTACATGCATCCGTCAGCCCTCCTGGGCAGCCCTCCGACCCCGTGTACTTGGTGGGCAGATCAGGCCAACATCTTGATGTTAGGTAACCTTCTGATAGTCACTTGCAGCTCATTGCTTCACCTCACTGGGATTCTTTCTTGTTCTAGGAATTGCATTTTTCTCCTTGTCACTGGTTTTCTGTTCATAGAGCTTGGGAGTGGCGGATGATGTTTGGCTGAAGGGAAGCCTTTGGCCTTTTGGTAAGATCTGGAAAGAGACTGTATGGCTCCTACTTGTTTGAAGTGTTCTTTAGGAAATGGAATATTGACCCTTTCCGTACCCAGCATTTTGTTCAAGTTCCAGAAACACAGGAAATATTCCATGCAGTTTTATGTGCTCGAGCGTTTCTTTTGTTACTGAATTTGCTTTACAGAGGCATCATCTGACATCTTAAAAATGGGTCAGAGCTTGTGGATTTGTGTCAAAGCTGGAATGCCTGTTTTATCAGTTGAAGCATGATGTGCTGTTGATCAGAGCAAAAGGCTTCAGAAGTTGGAGGTTACGGACAGGCAGTATGATTTAAATGAGTAAATCAATCTACTGATCCGTGAACTGGTAATTCTTCAGGTAGTTATTAACAGAAGATGATTGGAATGAAGATTAAAAATGATGGATTGTGAAATCATTGACAAAGGAGCATTTTCATTAAATTTGCAAGATTTATTTATTATCAAATAGCTTCTAAGGACAAGTTTAACTGGTCAGAGTATGCTTTTATCTTATTTTGGTCAGTGTACCAAGCCTTTCTGTTGTGGGGAAAATGACATGGTTTATTCTCCAGATACTAGTCTTAAGTCAATAAAATTATAAGCCTAAGGATATTTATCCTAAGAATCTCATAGCTCTTCATTGCACAAAAGAATTCAAAGGCTCCTCCGTCCATTGGATTTTCCAGGCAAGAGTACTGGGGTGGGGTGCCATTGCCTTCCCCACCTAACTAGGCTAACTACCCCCAAACATTGTAAGATTTTTTAACAGACATCTTTTGTTTGATATATGTATAGCTCTGAAACTGACTTGATTACTGAAAAAAAAATTTTTTTGTATAGTTGAAGAGAACTTCCAAAGACACAATGTCCCGAAATTTTAGTATTTTTAACACTGGAAACGGAAATGCAACAAACATACAGAAAAATCATTTGAAAGATTAATTATTTATTGTCTTTATTTATTTTGGTGAATTTTGAATGACAACATTTATGTTAATGTTTTTCAGTGAATTCTATCTTTAAAGAGAAGGACTAAAATAAAAAATAAAATGAAAAAAGAAACAGTTAAAAAGTGTTTGTTTCCTCAAAAAATAGATAAATTGGTCAGTCTTTGTTTACTAAATAATGAGCATGTCTGCTTGTAGAAAACTATTGAGACTCAAGTTAATTAGAATTAATTTAAAAAAAACGTGAAAGTGTTAGTCCCTCCATCATGTCTGACTCTGCAACCCCGTGGACTGTAGCCCGCCAGGCTCCTCTGTCGCTGGAATTCTCCAGGCAAGAATACTGGAGTGGGCTGCCATGCCTTCCTCCAGGGGATCTTCCTGACCCAGGGACTGACCCAGGTCTCCCGCATCGCAGGCAGATTCTCTACCATCTGAGCCACCAAGGACAACCTAGAATGGACACTTAGCCCAAGTTGTTACCAATTANCGCCAGGCTCCTCTGTCGCTGGAATTCTCCAGGCAAGAATACTGGAGTGGGCTGCCATGCCTTCCTCCAGGGGATCTTCCTGACCCAGGGACTGACCCAGGTCTCCCGCATCGCAGGCAGATTCTCTACCATCTGAGCCACCAAGGACAACCTAGAATGGACACTTAGCCCAAGTTGTTACCAATTATATTAATAATCCTCATTGGTTGAAAGTTAATACATAATCATACAGTATGTCCCAGTATTTCACTTAGATGTAGGTAGGCCCAAATGTGTGAGTTTAGGCAAGGATCCATAAAACTTAGAGAAAAAAATAAGTTTCTTCTTGGAAATCAAGGAGAGTGACTATGACCTCATCCATAACAATTGTGTCTCTTTTCTTAAACCATTCATTCATTCACCATCTACTATTTCTGATAGGTGAGGCATCGTGTTAATAGCTTCAGGAGAAGCTTAAGTAAATAAGTTACAGTCCCTTCTTTCAAGCTGTTCTTATATTAATGAAGAACAGCTGCTTGAGGATGTTTAGCATTATTCTGTAAAGATATGGTTTAAGGTGAGATTGTTGGATGCTAGGTAGGTTAAAGGAACTAGGTAGTAGGATTAGAGATAAGAAGACACTTTGCATAAATATTAACCTAATTATATCTGCATCTCTTTTCCTGCCCTGCAAATAGGTTGATCAGTATCACTTTTCCTAGATTCCATATATATGTGTTGATACACGATATTTGTTTTTCTCTTTCTGACTTACTTCACTCTGTATAACAGGATCTAGGTTTATTCACCTCACTAGAATTGACTCAAATGTGTTCCATTTTATGGGCGAGAATTATTCCATTGTATATGTGGACCACGACTTTAGACCCAGAACGGTAGTAAGAGGGTGGGACAAATGGAGAGAATACCATGTGTAGAACTGATAGGTAAGAGGAAGTTGCTGTATAACACAGGGCGCCCCACCCAGTGCTCTGTGACAGCCTAGCCGGGTGGGATGGGGTGGGGAGTGGGAAGGAGGTTCAACAGGGAGGGAACACATTTGTGCTTATGGCGGATTCATGCTGTTGTAGGGCAGAAGCCAACACAGTATTGTAAAGTGATTATCCTTCAACTGAAAATAAATTTAAAAGGATTATAACCATAAGCGTATTAATATAATTAAATTTACAGTATGGTGATTTCTTAGATATGAAGAGTGTGGGGAGAAAGGAGTCAGGGATGAATCCAGGTTTCTATTTTGTCTAATGAATGATTGAACGTGTTATCATTTTACAGGGGTAAGAGCCAATTTGAGAAAAGAGGACACGAGAAGTCTGATGTGGCTATGGGTCATGGTCAAGAGGTAGAGAGGTCCATAAGCTAGTGATTATGTATCCACATGGAGGTGAAGTTTGGAATACAGATTTGAGAGTTGATGGAATGGTGATTTAACTCTCTAGATTATATAAATTGAGAGAACTAGTATTCAGATAATAAAAGCAGGTGATCACATACTCGTTTGGCAGCCAAAATGTTGACTGGGTCAAGGATATGCTGATATGTAAACAAATTGTTGCAACATATTTTGGGAGACATTAGGACAATGAAGAAGGTGCCCAGGTCAGTGTACAACTGGCCGATATCATGGCGATTCATGCTCTAAATTTCCTGAGATGCAAAACACAACAATATGCCTAGAATATGTTTCATATTATCCATATTATTTGAATTAGACTTTAAATTTGCACCTCAACTTGAAAACTCAAGAATGATGGCAAATGGCTTTTTTTTTTTAAACCAACATTTTCATTCAGTTCAGTCACTCAGTCATGTCCAACCGTTTGCAATCCCATGGACTACAGCACACCAGGCTTCCCTGTCCATCACCAACTCCCAGAGCTTGCTCAGACTCATGTCTATCATGTCAGTGATGCCATCCAACCATCTCATCCTCTGTCATCCCCTTCTCCTGCCTTCAATCTTTCCCAAGTTTGCAATCCCATGGACTACAGCACACCAGGCTTCCCTGTCCATCACCAACTCCCAGAGCTTGCTCAGACTCATGTCTATCATGTCAGTGATGCCATCCAACCATCTCATCCTCTGTCATCCCCTTCTCCTGCCTTCAATCTTTCCCAGCATCAGGGTCTTTTCCAATGAGTCAGTTCTTCACATCAGGTGGCCAAAGTATTGGTGTTTCAGCTTCAGCATCAGTCCTTCCAATGAATATTCAGGACTGATTTCCTTTAGGATTGACTGGTTTGGTCTCCTTGCAGTCCAAGGGACTCTCAGGGGTCTTCTCCAGCACTACAGTTCAAAGGCATCAATTCTTTGGCGCTCAGCTTTCTTATAGTCCAACTCATCCATACGTGACTATGGAAATACCGTAATTCCAAAGCTATGGAAATACCATAGCTTTGACTAGATGGACCTTTGTCGGCAAAGTAATGTCTCTGCTTTTCAATGTAGTGTCTAAGTTGGTCAGAGCTTTTCTTCCAAGGAGCAAGTGTCTTTTAATTTCATGGCTGCAGTCACCATCTGCAGTGATTTTGGAGCCCAAGACAATAAAGTCTGTCGCTGTTTCCATTGTTTCTCCATCTATTTGCCGTGAAGCGATGGGACCGGATGCCACGATCTTTGTTTTCTGAATGTTGAGTTTTAACCCAACTTTTTCACTCTCCTATTTCACTTTCACCAATCGACTCTTTAGTTCTTCTTTGCTTTCTGCCATAAGGGTGGTCTCATCTGCATATCTGAGGTTATGTAGGAATCTTTATTCCAGCATGTGCTTCATCCAGCCTGGCATTTCCCATGATGTACTTTGCATATACGTTCAATAAACATTTTTATTACTATATGCCTGTCAGAAGTCCAATATCTCTATTTAAATCTTATATATGTATTGCGTTTCCCGTCTTCATGTCTTTAGTTTTTTTGTCATTCTATATACCATTTGTATCTTGATATGATTATTAGCTAATGAACTGAGGAAAAAGTAAGCAGTTATTTCTGAACAAGTCAGATATAGTCAACTATGTATGGAGTTCTTATACAGAATTTCAATGAGTTTTTTTTTTTAACATTATATAAGTGTAATAAATGTTGGGCGTTTGGACTTTAATCAATAGAAAACTTTTGTTTTACTACACTGCTATATGAGGGGAAAATACACTTTTTTTTTTTTTTTTTTCACTACTTGCTTTATTCTCCTTTGGTTTCCTAACAGTCCCTCTGGTAGCGAACAAAAGACATCTTAACTTTTTTTTTAGATTAGCGCCTCAAATTTAATTGTTCTTTTCAAATGTGGCAAACCCACAATCTTCTGAAGCAAGCGCACCACTCTATTTATAGATTTTCTGTCTAGTTTAATCATTGGGATCTAGTCTCAATAAGATGATTCTAACAGTAGACTCAAGACTCTCAAACAAGATTAATAACAGATTTTAGATTTCTGGCAATTAAATAATATCCTTTGGCTTCAATTATTTCTCACACTTTTCCAGTAAACAGTGCCATTCAATGTGAATTTTATTGCTCTAGGACATATGACTCTCATTTATCTTTAAAGTTTAGAACTTTAAAAACACATTACTCTGTAACTGGATTTTGTGGTTATTCATGGCTTTTGGGGGACAGGGAAGTCTTTGTATATAATATTATAATATTAAACAGCTTTGTCTCTTTCAAAATAAAGGGTATATTGAACGCTTATATAGTCTTTAATATTTTAACCTCTGTACACTCACTGGATATAAAATCACTGAGGATTTTTTAACAACAGCAACAAAAATCATGCATGGATATCCTAAGTCTTTCTCCTCCATCAGCCATAAAAATTTTTATTTATATGTAAATGGGATAACTGCATTTCCTATGGAAAATAAACTTGGTCACAGTCCATCTGATTGCTTCTCAGGAATCTAAGCAGTCTGGTATCCTTGCAATCCTGGTTTGATGAATTATCGTCCATGTGATAACCTTTGCCTGTGTTTGGGATCTAATAATCACTGGTACTGAATCAGGCCACTAGAACGAACAAGGTAACGCTTTATTTAAATTATCATTGGTAGTTTCCACCAGGACTATAGGGTTTGGCACAGTTTCACAGATGTTAATTTAATATCATGGAAAGTGGAAGCTGAAGCTCCAATACCTTGGCCACCTAATGTGAAGAGCTGACTCATTGGAAAAGACTGGTGCTGGGAAAGATTGAAGGCAAAAGGAAAAGGGGGTGACAGAGGATGAGATGGTCAGGTTGCATTGCTGATTCAATGGACAGGATTTTGAGCAAACTCCGGGAGACGGTAGTGGACAGAGGAGCCGGGCATGCTAGAATCCACGTGGTCACAAAGAGTTGGACAGGAGTGAGCAACTACAAAAGCTAAGACGTGAGACTATTTTAATTAGCCATTGGCGGACCACGTCAGGCTTCAGGATTACAGCCGCGTGATGGATTTTAACATTAAAAATTACATCTTTTGGTAAAATTCTATGCATTTATTATATATATATATATATATATATATATATTTTTTTTTTTTCCTATCAGTCGGAAAGTTAATTAAGTACCTTGTATTGACCCAGTGGACATGAGTTTGAGCAAACTCTGGGAGACAGTGAAGGACAGAAACTTTAACAGAAGACATTTTCTCAGTCTTGGAGGCTAGAAGTCCCAGTCAAGGTTTAGCAGGATTGGTTTTTGTTCCTGAGGCCTGTCTCCTTGACTTGTAGATATTTATCATCTCCCTGAGTCTTCCCACGTATTCCCCGCTGTACATGTCTGTATCCAAATTTCCTCCTCTTGGCAGGATACAAACCATATTGGATTAGGGCCCACTCTGATGACCTCTTTTTAATTTAATTACTTCTTTAAAGGTCCTATTTTCAACTAGCCACATTCAGACGAAGTGGGGTTGGGACTTCACCTTGGGGATGGGGTACAAATCAGTTTATAAAAATACCTTCTCTGTACTTGGCACTGGACTATTACTAGTCAAATATTTACTTTTTAATTCAAGGTATGTTTAGTAAGGGGCTTCCCTGGTGGCTCAGAGGTTAAAGCGTCTGCCTCCGATGCCGGAGACCTGGGTTTGATCCCTGGGTCGGGAAGATCTCCTGGAGAAGGAAATGGTAACCTACTCCAGTATTCTTGCCTAGAGAATCCCATGGACAGAGAAACCTGGGAGGCTACAGTCCACGGGGTCGTAAAGACTCAGACACGACTGAGCAACTTCACTTTCACTTTCACTTTAGTAAGCCAGGGGTTATTCCAGGTGCTGGGGATACAGTAAAGATCAAAACAGAAATAATATTCTAGTGAGTAGTATATAGAGGCTAACTGAATGGATGATATTCAGAATTCACTTTCTTTTTACATGAAATTCCAAAGGCATGTGGATCAGTATGGAAAGATTTTATGAGAATTTGTAAGCAGATCAATCTTGATTCCAAGAAGGAATAGCCACTGTTAGGCCTGCTAGAACTTTCTAAATTTATTTTTGTTTCTTAGGAGTACAAACTATAGTGAAGTTAGTTTTAAGTCAATGTAAAATAAATTTGAAGATTGAGAGAGATTACCTTGATTTGACTATTGTATAACTGTAAAGCCTGAGGCATTTGGCAGAACTTAAGAATCTAAAGTACAGTTTTATTAAAATTATGTTTCCCTAAAATATGTATTTTGTTACTGGTGGCAGATTTGAAATATCTACTCAAATCTATTGCTATTATCACAGAACAAACATTTCTGGCTTGCTGGGCTTTGCTTTGTTATGTGTATAAACCCTCTATATATTCAATATAAAGTACTAATGAAATATGTGAATTTCAAGCAGAAGCTCAGGTATTTGTGCATGTGTCTATATTTGTATAACTTCATTTCACTTTTTTTATCATGAGCTCTCATCTCTTGTCATTGTTGATAAAATTGAGAAGTTGTGTATAAATGAAAACAAACCAGAGATTCACCAGTTACTGTCACTGAAGAATTGACTCCTATTCAATGATTACCTTTCCCTCTCAAGGTTCACTGCTTTCTCACCTGTCTAGTCTTGGCCCTAAATTCCCTTATGTACTTGTTCAGTTGTCACACTCTGTTATTAGGGAAGAAACAGCCCTCTTTTAAGCTCATTTGGCCAAGACCTAGCCTGACACTGGATGCTGGTATCCTGGTTCTATCTGTTTCTGAGCAGGGAGGATGTTTCAAGCTCAGGCCAGTGGTAACTCAACAAGCTACATGCATCCGTCAGCCCTCCTGGGCAGCCCTCCGACCCCGTGTACTTGGTGGGCAGATCAGGCCAACATCTTGATGTTAGGTAACCTTCTGATAGTCACTTGCAGCTCATTGCTTCACCTCACTGGGATTCTTTCTTGTTCTAGGAATTGCATTTTTCTCCTTGTCACTGGTTTTCTGTTCATAGAGCTTGGGAGTGGCGGATGATGTTTGGCTGAAGGGAAGCCTTTGGCCTTTTGGTAAGATCTGGAAAGAGACTGTATGGCTCCTACTTGTTTGAAGTGTTCTTTAGGAAATGGAATATTGACCCTTTCCGTACCCAGCATTTTGTTCAAGTTCCAGAAACACAGGAAATATTCCATGCAGTTTTATGTGCTCGAGCGTTTCTTTTGTTACTGAATTTGCTTTACAGAGGCATCATCTGACATCTTAAAAATGGGTCAGAGCTTGTGGATTTGTGTCAAAGCTGGAATGCCTGTTTTATCAGTTGAAGCATGATGTGCTGTTGATCAGAGCAAAAGGCTTCAGAAGTTGGAGGTTACGGACAGGCAGTATGATTTAAATGAGTAAATCAATCTACTGATCCGTGAACTGGTAATTCTTCAGGTAGTTATTAACAGAAGATGATTGGAATGAAGATTAAAAATGATGGATTGTGAAATCATTGACAAAGGAGCATTTTCATTAAATTTGCAAGATTTATTTATTATCAAATAGCTTCTAAGGACAAGTTTAACTGGTCAGAGTATGCTTTTATCTTATTTTGGTCAGTGTACCAAGCCTTTCTGTTGTGGGGAAAATGACATGGTTTATTCTCCAGATACTAGTCTTAAGTCAATAAAATTATAAGCCTAAGGATATTTATCCTAAGAATCTCATAGCTCTTCATTGCACAAAAGAATTCATAGTCCCATGGTGTTATGAGGAAGGCAAAAATAATTAAACTGAAAAAGCATAGTCTAATTAAAAATAAATCTACTTTATAACCACCACAGAGGTAGTTAAGAATGTTGCTTGCTTAACTATCTGTTGAAAGCACTGGTTTACAAGAGAAATGAAAATACGTAGCTGAAAAAACTCAACCATTCTTTTTCTGCCTTTTGATCTGCCTTTGTGGAGATTAAAACATAAATGACTGTACCTTCAAAGTGCACTATAAATATAAATGCATTAGCCAGTTAAAATGTTCATAAAATGTGCTGGAATTATTACTTAATATAATGCCATAGTTAAAAGCACATGCCTTATTTTTATCATCACTGTTCAGAAAGCATCTAGTTATGGTATTAGGGCTTAAGTCACCAGTGTTATTTGTTCCCTAATAAATTACCGAGCCAACTCATGTATCTCTTTGGATTTCAATAGTTGAGATCCTTTTAAGGGTCTCCCCTAGTAATTCTCTTTTTGTTGTTGTTAATAAGCTTGTTTTGAGCAGTGCATCCTAACTAGACCTTGACAAAATTGACTTTGGGAATTTTATTATTCTTGGCTTCATCATTGGAAATTCTTTAACTTTGGAGAAGGCAGTTTATCAGAGCCTTTCTTCATCTGCAAATGGAGAAGGCTAGTCCCTGGGTCAGGAAGATGCCCTGGAGAAGGAAATGGCAACTCACTGCAGTTTTCTTGCCTGGGAAATCCCATGGACAGGGGATCCTGGTGGGCTACAGTCCATGGGGGTCTCAAGAGTCAGACAGGACTGAGTGACTCAACAGCAAAAAGCTATGTAGGAGGTTATTGTGAGGCTGAAATATAACGTATGTGTGTTGAGATGCACCCTGCAGGTCTGCAAGCCCTGGTACTTGCCCACCTCAGTGCTGAAGAAAGAGGCTGGAGTCAGTGACAGGGCCATCAGTGGGCGATCTTACACCTCTGTGCAGAAGGCGGGAAGAGAAAGGCAGCAGCAGTCTTTGGTCCCAGGGGAATAAGGAGACTCTCACTCCGATGGTGCCTTGAGCTCAGATTGGATCTTCAGTTGCCAGGGAAACCACCGAGGAAGTAGTCCCTCTTTAGCCCTTGGGCTGCTACATACCAGGCAGAGGTCTTCCCTCTGAAGAGCTGTATACGAGGAGCCATTCTGATCTAAAGATTGGAGCAATCTCTAGCTGGGGCCAGGGGCGAGAATGTAGGTATTTACTACTGATCATTGCTGCTGTTTAGTAGCTAAGTTGTGTCTGACTCTTTGCAACCCCATGGACTGCAGCTGAAAGGCTGTTGCTGAATGAAAAAAGACAGCCGGGATTCTTGGCCTCCAGAGGAGAAGAATTCAATCCGGGACCAGAGACGAGGCTTGATTGCTCAGAGCTTTGTGTAATAAAGTTTTATTAAAGTATAAAGGAGATAGAGAAAGCTTCTAACATAGGCATCAGAAGGGGGCAGAAAGAGTACCCCCCTGCTAGTCTTCAGCTGGATGTTATATAGTCAACAACAGTCTGTTAATGAAAGAAAGGAATGTCTTGAAACTCAGAATGGCACCAGGCCCTTCACACATAAAATGCATTTTGGGATAATCTTGGCACCAAATGGTTCATCCTGGGCCATAAAATGATTAACTTGAATCTTGTAGAAGGACAGATTACCATATAAATAGTTTCATTTATATAGATTAGGGGAACAATATCTGAGCATAACATAATGGTTTGTAAAGTAGGTTCTGAGCCATTAGGTGGAACCGACTTGAAGACAGAGTTGGGGGTAAGTGCACAGTACATTAGCATAGCTTAAGACAAACATTTCCATAAGAAAAATGCATTGGTTATCTCAAGATTTGAAAATAGTTAACTTCAGGTGAAACCAGGTGTCATTATGGCAACACAGTATTCTAAGAGAAACCTCCTGTTAAATTTCCATAGAGAAAAAAAAATATCGCTAGTTTGTTTCCTCCTGCCGCTTAAGAGAGATAAAAATGTCTGACACTTGCAGGCTATTTCCTCCATTTGGAGACCCCTGGCCTTCCTGCCTGTTACCCTCTCACAGCCCACCAGGCTCCTCTGTCTGCGGGATTTCTCAGCAAGAATACTGGAGTGGGTTGCATTTCCTTCTCCAATATACTGATTAGGCTCTACATTAGGAACAAAGACCAGTCTTGTGAGTGGCACCCAGGTGAAGTAGGGACTGGTAGAGCAGGGGATGTAGAGAGAGCAAGCAAACAGCCATCATGAATGTCCTGACTATACAACATGACAGCCCATTTTTAATCACAAAGCACTCTATAAGAGGTTGATTTTCTTAAGGTAAGTTCATTACCTTTAAGGAATGTGGAGTTTCCTCTCACATATCTTCAGAACATCTGTCTTATAACTATGACACATCAGAAGGCATTTCTGAACCAGACCTTCCCTGCCACTTACGAGACCTTTTCTTTTTTTGTGTGTGGTATTTGGTCTTTACACTGATTCCACAGTTGAGCCAACATACTTTTCCATTTGTCCACAAAGGCAAAATGAAGTGGGTAGTTTCTCAATTATATAGTGAATCTCATTAATGTAGGTAGTTAACTTGAATGCTTATGACTCAAAACTTTCAGTTTCAAATTTTTTCTTTTTAATCTTCAGTTCAGTTCAGCTGCTCAGAAGTGTCAGACTCTTTGTGACTCCAAGAACCACAGCACGCCAGGCCTCCTCGTCCATCATCAACTCCCGGAGTTCACCCAAACTTGTGTCCATTGAGTCGGTGATGCCATCCAGCCATCTCATCCTTTGCTGTCCCCTTCTCCTCCTGGTTTCAATTGATCCCAGCATCAAGGTCTTTTCAAATGAGTCAGCTCTTCGCATCAGGTGGCTAAAGTATTGGAGCTTCAGTTTCAACGTCAGTCCTTCCAGTGAACACTCAGGACTGATTTCCTTTAGGAAATGGTTGGATCTCCTTGCAGTCCAAGGGACTCTCAAGAGTCTTCTCCAACACTGCAGTTCAAAAGCATCAATTCTTCAGTGCTCAGCTTTCTTTATAGTCCAACTCTCACATCCACACATGACCACTGGAAAAACCATAGCCTTGACTAGATGGACCTTTGTTGACAAAGTAATGTCTCTGTTTTTTAATATGCTATCTAGGTTGGTCATAACTTTCCATCCAAAGAGTAAGCGGCTTTTAATTTCACAGCTGCAATCACCATCTGCAGTGATTTTGGAGCCCCCAAAATAAAGTCAGCCACTGTGTCCACTGTTTCCCCATCTATTTCCCATGAAGTGATGGGACTGGATGCCATGATTTTAGTTTTCTGAATGTTGAGCTTTAAGCTAACTTTTTCACTCTCCTCTTTCACTTTCATCAAGAGGCTCTTTAGTTCTTCACTTTTGCCCATAAGGGTGGTGTCATCTGCATATCTGAGGTTATTGATATTTCTCCCGGCAGTCTTGTGCTTCTTNTGAGCTTTAAGCTAACTTTTTCACTCTCCTCTTTCACTTTCATCAAGAGGCTCTTTAGTTCTTCACTTTTGCCCATAAGGGTGGTGTCATCTGCATATCTGAGGTTATTGATATTTCTCCCGGCAGTCTTGTGCTTCTTCCAGCCCAGCGTTTCTCATGATGTTCTCTGCATAGAAGTTAAATAAGCAGGGTGACGATACACAGCCTTGACGCCCTCCTTTTGTTCCATGTCCTTAGTAACTGCTTATGCATCATTATCTTATTAAGTGATGAGTTAATAAAAGAAGATAAACCACATTTCAGCTCTATAAAAATCAGTCTTTTTATTTATAGTCACTTTTTAAATAAATTGAGTATATGCTATTTTATCTTTTGCCTGGAAAATTGACTTTTAGAAATGGTAAATTGCTATATTCATTTAGAACTACCAAATGAAATATTTAAATTGGAAAAAATAAAAATAGTAAGAGAATAATCTTTAAGACAAGAAGTTAGAAGAAAGTTTCCCAATATACATTAAGCTTTTCATTATTAATTTTATGAAAATATTTGAAATTGTAAGGAAATAGAATTCAGAGGTTCAAGTTAAGTTCACAAATTTCTTTTTTAAATAGACTGTTTTTTTTAGAGCATGAATTTCTTTTTTACAAAAATACTGCATTCTTAAAAGTTTGCAATCATCAAACACCAACAAAGGGTATTAATTAAGATATTGTCTCAGGGGATTTCCCTGGTGGTCCAGTGGTTAGGAATCTACCTTACAACACAGGAGAGCTGGGCTTGATTTCTGATCGGGGAGCTAAGATTTCACATGCTATGTGGTGTAGCCAAGAAATTGTTTCATGTGGCAGTGATGCAACAGGTATATAAAGAAGTAAATTATCTGAATGTTTCCTTATTTTGATTGTGTGACATAAGTTTTAGAACTTACAATCAAGGAAGTTTTGATCAAGCAAAAATATTATTTGGTGTCTCCAGTAGAAAACTGCATGCTTCAGAGCATAGCTTTCTGTGTTATCGGAATCTAATTTTATGGGTGATCTGAACCTTTTGTTAACTTTATGCTATTTTAGAACTCTGTAAGTTGCAGATAAATGATAGCAATACAAACACTTCTCATTTATAAACATGCAAATAAATTCTGTCAGATGGAGTTTTTATATATTTTCTTCCCCTCCTGGAAGAAGATGATTTTGAGTCCTTTTATAAATTCACTTAAGTTACTCCTGATCTATACATGTGTCTGTTCTTTGGATCCCCCTTTGAACTGATGTTAACATCTGCTTGAATCAAGACC
>SJYX01024820.1:441160-473724 GCA_006410675.1 Oreotragus oreotragus
AAGCAGAGACATTACTTTGCCGACTAAGGTCTGTCTAGTCAAGACTATGGTTTTTCCAGTAGTCATGTATGGATGTGAGAGTTGGACTGTGAAGAAGGCTGAGTGCCGAAGAATTGATGCTTTTGAACTGTGGTGTTGGAGAAGACTCTTGAGAGTCCCTTGAACTGCAAGGAGATCTAACCAGTCCGTTCTGAAGGAGATCAACCCTGGGATTTCTTTGGAAGGAATGATGCTGAAGCTGGAACTCCAGTACTTTGGCCACCTCATGTGAAGAGTTGACTCATTGGAAAAGACTCTGATGCTGGGAGGGATTGGGGGCAGGAGGAGAAGGGGACAACAGAGGATGAGATGGCTGGATGGCATCACCAACTTGATGGACGTGAGTCTGAGTGAACTCCAGGAGTTGGTGATGGACAGGGAGGCCTGGCGTGCTGGGATTCATGGGGTCGCAAAGAGTCAGACATGACCGAGCGACTGAACTGAACTGAACTGAATCCCTCATTAATAATGAGTTAGCAAAGTCTTTAATAAATGTTTTATATTTGTGTGAAAGTCATGGTTTTACCTTCATCTGAAAAGTTTCCCCTTGATCCAGAATACAGAAGTAATCAGTGCAATTCGTATTATTTAACAAACACATGGTAATTCATCACCTCATGCTCCTCTTGGGAACGTGTTTTGTAGCAGATTTTTTAAAAAAATTGAATTAAACTCTTATTCAATGTCCTTGGTGACTTTATGTTCTTTCATGGTCACTTCGGTGGCTAATGAATAGTGAGCTCCCAGTTACAAAATATTTTTTAATGACAGCTTTGGCTGTTGGAAAGTACTTTCTTATATCAAGTCAAAATCTTCATACAACTTCTAACTGTTGGTTCAAGTTATTTTTTTTTTATCATACAGAATGAATATAATCCCAAGTGAAGTCGCTCAGTCGTGTCCGACTCTTTACGACCCCATGGACTGTAGCCTACCAGGCTTCTCCGTCCATGGGATTTTCCAGGCAAGAATACTGGAGTGGGTTACCATTTCCCTAAAATTGTCCTTCAAATATAGTACTGTTAGCCTTTTTTTCCCTTTGCAGGAAGAATTTCCTGAGGTCTTTTGCCTTCCTGAGATATATTCTGAGATGGAGTAAAAATCCCTAATTATCTTAGACACTCTGATATGATACTACTTCCCAGTAGACCCTATCATTCTATGAATACACATTAAAGTTTCATTAGCAATTTTGACAATGACATTGCTCTGTTTTTTCATATAGAGATAAAATCATAATATATGCTTCTGTCCATCTGTATTTTCTGTACACAACCTTTAAAAATTTTGTTTTGCGGTCTTATATTTACTACTATTCAAGTTGACCATATTAAACAGCCCATTGTTTAAATCTCTTAAGAACATTTTAGACGATTCTTCTTTCTTCTTTTTTTTTATTTAGTCATTCTTCCAACATTTTTTATGTCTATTTGATATCTTGTACTGCCCTGAGGGACAAAAAGATAAGAACATAACTGATCTCTTTTTTTGAAGTTTGAGGGAAGCAGACATTTAAAAGTGAATTATTAGAAACTAGACTCTTTAATGCTCAAATAGAGCAATGTTGCTGTCTGAGCATAGCAATGGCATTATTCTTCCCTTTGGGTAACAAAGTTGACTATTGGGTTTTCTTACTATGTTTATGCAGATTCCAATTATTTGTGTACAGGTTTAAAAATAAATATATTAATATTTTGAGGGACCCACTGTTGTACATTTTAGAGCTCTTCAAGTTTAGACTTGAATGAAACTGAGAAAGTTGAATAAAATTTTCTGAAAATATTGATATATCAAGAATTATTTAACTAGAACAAGGCAAAGAGTTGCTTGAATAAAATACAGCTTAATTAGTTATTTATTTGTCTATGTATTTGAATCAACAATGTCAGAATATGCTAATATGAGTTGGCATTTAACTACTGAAGTCCTAACTACTTTTGCCTCACTTTCCTCTTTGTAGACTGTCATTAACTCAATTCAATTTGAGGTTTACTTGAATAAAATCTTACTTGGAATGAACCCAATTTATTTTTTCCCATTTGGATTAGCAAGCTAAAAGCATAGACTCATGATAACACTATGCAGACAATTTTTTATACTCTTCTTAACCTACAAAAGGTAATTTGAAAAAAAAAAAAACAAAAAAACGTGGTGCTTTACTGTCCTGTAATGTAATCCAAGTTTATTCATGCTATTTGGCTTTGCACACCTCTGCTTAATTTTTAACCAATTTTCCACTCATTTTCTTGAACCAGAGAAGGCACTTCATGTTATTTCCCCTTATATTCTTTTATTTATCTTATATTTTGTCATCTGTATGATTTTGCTAAGATTTGCATGTCCTCTGACTAGAATGCCAGTTAAAGCACTCAGAGACTGTTAACTATTTCTTAAGTCATGTAATCTCAGCTCAAGCTGCCATAACAAAGTACCATAGACTAGGTGGCTTAAACAGTAGAAACTTATTTCATCATGGTTCTGGGACCAGGAGTTCAGTGTCAGGCTGAGGAACACAGATTCTGCTGAGAGCCCCCTCCTGGGCCAGCGGACGGCTGCCTTCCTGCTCTGTCCTCACAGGGAGAGCGCGCGCTTTTCCTCTCCTAAGGTCTCCTAAGGTCTCCAGGCACCCCTCCACTCCTGAGACTTCGTCTAACCCTGATTGCTTCCTGAAAGTCCTGGTGCTAAATACAGTCACACTGGTGGTGAGAGTTTCAGCAGGTGAATTCTCGCCCCGCAGCACTCACGGTCTCAGGCTGAGAGCAGACACACGCATTGATCACACGGTGCTCAGCTGTTATCTCAACACGCAGCAGTTCTGTGTCAGGGTTTTAAAGGACTAATAATCTTCTATGCAGCAATGAGCAGCTGCTGCTGGTTTACTGGGGCCTAATACAGCATAGTGAAACAGGTGAGTGTGCGATTAAGGAATCGCAGAATCATAGCTCTGCCACTTGTGAGCCAAGTGCCCTCAGCTAAGGTATGCGGTTAGATGAGGTCATATCAGTTCAGGGCTGTAGACAATACCTGGAACATAGTAAATGTTATATAGGTGTGCCTTTTGATTGTCATCAGTATCACTCATCTACTTCTGTAGGCAAAACCTATTTTGCTGTCACTTCTTATGAGTAAGAACCTCTTTGGGATTCTAGTGTCTCGCTTTTTGGAGGCTTTGTAGTTTGTTTATGTTACTTTCAGTATGCGCTGTCCCAGAACTAAAGAGGCAATAGTGTATTTCCCAAGACAGCTAAAAATTCAGAATTGTTCAACCGCAAAGCAACAGTAGTTCATGGGCAGAAAAATTACTAATGTGATTTTTCCTGATTTTATTTAATTTTTGTAAAATTCTCATCACTGAAATGAAGTAGAAACTGCTTTTTAACTACTGACTTTGGAGATCAAATTTTATCACTCATTTTGTATACTTAAATTTTTATTTTAATAAGAGACTTGTGATATCACATGGGTGGAAGTTTTAAGAAAATTCAATCAATTGATTAAAATATTCATTAAATTATGTAAGTATATGTCTGGATATAGTGATAATTCAGTATGAGTGTTGAAAGTCTGTTATTTCTTTGGACTCATAAATACATAAACTCCATGAGAACAGCAATTTGCATTCTCATCTGCTATATTTTTTGCTGCTTGTCACAGACTCTGGAACATACTATGATTTATAAATAGTTATTGAATAATTGAATGGCCAATAGTCCACAATAACTACAGTGTATGTGCCCAAGCTGATGACATGTTCTAGCTGTATAAAGAATAGATCATCTCTGTCCATGGGGGCACAGCTCAGTGGGAAAGAAAAATGTGACAAGTAAACAGACACTTAATTCTTGTCACTTGTGACGTAACAGAAGATGAACTAAGTGCAGAAGGCATTTGCTGAAACGTGATACAGAAAGTCAGGAAGCAGCTCAGAGAAGAGGTTATGGTCTGGTAGAGCTGGGAAGATATGTTGAAAGATACATGAAATATTACCAATGTTCAAGGGTATGGGGATGAATGGAGAATAATTCAATGTAACAAAGAAGAAGAAATAAGAAACCTTAGAAATGGAAAGCTAGTAGGCTCTGAGGAGCTTCATTTACTGAAGAGCTTGAACTTTATCTCACCAGTAAGACACTGACAGATTTAAACATCATGTTTTTAGAAAGGTCACTCTAGCCATAGAGTAGACATCAGCTTGGAATATATGAGTTCCAGAACTGTGTAACTCTTCAGAAGTGTAATGGAATATTCTAATCCTCCAATTGCACAGATTTCAAATAGGGCAGTCAAAGGCAGGGAGGGAGGGGTGTTTTGCTCTTGCAGAAGGATTCAGATGCTAGAATTGAACAAGGCCACTGAAACATAAGGAAGACTGTCCAATGTTCCTGAGATTTCTAATTTAGGCAATGGAGTGTATGGAGGTATCAACAACTAGAAATATAAGCTAAGTCCAAGAGGGCAAATTTAGTGTGGAAGTCAGTTGGTTAACACGGTTGGTTTTGCTGAGTTGAAGTACTGGTGGAAACTTTTGGATATAAGACTGAGGGTCAGAAGGGAGAAAAAGCTTGAATATCCAAAAAATCCAGGTCACTGGTGAAGGCACATGTCTAGATAAGATTGTCCGTGGAAAGTGGGAAGGGCTTAGAGGCAAAGATGAAACCCTGTGGAAAACCAACAGTTGTTCTCCATGTGGTGAGTGAGTAGGAGGACCCATAGAGAGGCTAGGGAGGAAGGGAAGGGGCCAGGAGCAGAGGGCAGGGTGAGATGCAGGATGCGAGAGCTGACAAAAGGTCCAGGCGTTGGAGAAAACAAGTGAGACGCGGTTTGCAGGGTCTGTTGGGTGGCAAGCAGAGCATTGTGCGGTCGGGGCCTTCCTGCCCCGGCCTGACTGGGAAAGATGGCGTGCAGACAGAAACCCCACAGGTTCACCTGTGACTGGACGACAAGGAAAGGTGGGGCTTTGGTAGTCATCCCTGAACCTTTGGACCCAGCCTTTCTGAAAGATGAGTCCTAATTCTGGATGAGTTAGCAATAGAAATGAACGAATTCCCTCTTTTCATTTTAATCAGACCCGAGCATAAGGGTTATTCACTGGAAAGAGGAGAGATTTATAGAGATAAAAGAGAAGGAAACCAGAGGCAAGAATAAGGATGGCGTATTTAGGGTCAAGAAAGAGAAATAACAGCAATCCATGTGGAATCTACTTGGAGACCTGGGATAGGTCTAGACTACAGACTCTTGAAAAAAAGGCAACACTCTGGAGGATCAGGATATCTGTCTATTTTAACTCAACAATAGGCACTCAACAAATACTTGTGGAATGAACAAACGTGGGATCTGGTGTGTTTGGGTGCAGTGAGTGGGGGCAGTCATTTTTTTGTTAGAAGTGTGGTGATGAAAAAGTTTCAGCTTCAGAAATGCTGAACCTGAAATCACTATCTGACATCCCAGTAAAAACACCTCCTGAGTTGATGGGAAACCATGGCTGAATCTTAAGTAAGAAGTTCTACACGGAGAAGAGAGATGAATCCACATGTAGAAAACCTCCTGGATTAGAAGTTGGGTTGCCAGCAAATTTGGAAAACTCAGCAGTGGCCACAGGACTGGAAAAGGTCAGTTTTCATTCTAATTCCAAAGAAAGGCAATGCCAAAGAATGCTCAAACTACCACACAATTGCACTCATCTCACACACTAGTAAAGTAATGCTCAAAGTTCTCCAAGCCAGGCTTCAGCAATACGTGAACTGTGAACTTCCTGATTAAGCTGATTTTAGAAAAGGCAGAGGAACCAGAGATCAAATTGCCAACATCCAATGGATCATGGAAAAAGCAAGAGAGTTCCAGAAAAACATCTATTTCTGCTTTATTGACTATGCCAAAGCCTTTGACTGTGTGGATCACAATAAACTGTGGAAAATTCTGAAAGAGATGGGAATGCCAGACCACCTGACTTGCCTCTTGAGAAATCTGTATGCAGGTCAGGAAGCAACAGTTAGAACTGCACATGGAACAACAGACTGGTTCCAAATAGGAAAAAGAGTACGTCAAGGCTGTATATTGTCACCCTGCTTATTTAACTTATATGCAGAGTACATCATGAGAAATGCTGGACTGGAAGAAACACAAGCTGGAATCAAGATTGACGGGAGAAATATCAATAACCTCAGATATGCAGATGACACCACCCTTATGGCAGAAAGTGAAGAAGAACTAAAAAGCCTCTTGATGAAAGTGAAAGAGGAGAGTGAAAAAGTTGGCTTAAAGCTCAACATTCAGAAAATGAAAATCATGGCATCCGGTCCCATCACTTCATGGGAAATAGATGGGGAAACAGTGGAAACAGTGTCAGACTTTATTTTTTTGGGCTCCAAAATCACTGCAGATGGTGACTGCAGCCATGAAATTAAAAGATGCTTACTCCTTGGAAGAAAAGTTATGACCAACCTAGATAGCATATTCAAAAGCAAAGACATTAGTTTGCCAACAAAGGTCCGTCTAGTCAAGGCTATGGTTTTTCCAGTAGTCACGTATGGATGTGAGAGTTGGACTGTGAAGAAGGCTGAGTGCCGAAGAATTGATGCTTCTGAACTGTGGTGTTGGAGAAGACTCTTGAGAGTCCCTTGGACTGCAAGGAGATCCAACCAGTCCATTCTAAAGGAGATGAGCCCTGGGATTTCTTTGGAAGGAATGATGCTAAAACTGAAACTCTAGTACTTTGGCCACCTCATGCGAAGAGTTGACTCATTGGAAAAGACTGATGCTGGGAGGGATTGGGGGCAGGAGGAGAAGGGAACGACCAAGGATGAGATGGCTGGATGGCATCACTGATTCAATGGGCGTGAGTCTGAGTGAACTCCAGGAGTTGGTGATGGACAGGGAGGCCTGGCGTGCTGTGATTCATGGGGTTGCAAAGAGTCAGACACGACTGAGCGACTGAACTGAACTGCCAGGTTTACCAAATAAAAATATGGGATACACTGTTGAGTTTGAATTTCAGATAAACAGCAAACAATTTTCAGCAAAAGTATGTCCCATGCCATATTTTTCAGCCCCAGGGAGAGAAAATATAAAGAGAGAAGAAAAAACAGCTCATCTACCTTTATAAACATATCTTGAGTTCAGAGGAAGCTCCTGTATCAACTCTTTAAAGTTCATAACACAGAGGGGAAAAAAAAAAAGAAGGTGACCAGAGTATTGGGACAATCATTCTCTTGAAAGTGTATTTTGAAATAAAAGGATAATAAAATACAATTGTCCTTGGCCATGTTTAGAGGAAATGGATTTCTTTCGTGGTTTTTAGAAACAACAAAAACGCCTCCACAGCTTTGCTACTTTAGCAGAAGAAATTCTGTTCTAGGGAAGATTTAGGCACAGACTGGTCAATAATTTAATTTTAAGAAGCACTGCCTTTTGCTAAACCCTTTGTCCTTTGTCTTGGTCAGATGCTGCTATCCTGTGCAAACCATAAATCATATATCATGTATAAATAAAACAAGTGATAGAAGACCTTCTGGTTACCTAAAATGTTTATGTTGGCTGAATAGTTAATGAAAGAAGGAGTGTAACGGTATGACTGCAGGACCTCCCGTGAGGACCGAACGCATGCACAGAAGTGAGCGTGACTCTCACTTGCCTGGGACAAGCATTTGATTTGTACATTACAATTAATTTTGTGGGTTCCTTGTGATTTATCTATTGCTGAGCAAGTCATAATTTGTGTGTAGAGCGGGGAGTCTTTTTTGCTAATTAGTTTTTTCTCCATTTATCTGAATTGCTTTTAAAATGACTTTAACTGTTTTATGCAACTACAAAGACACATACTGTTATGTAATACACAGTCGTAATTGTAATAGACTGTATTTTTGATGTTTGATGTCTGACAATTTTCAATCCCCTCTTCCCTTTTTCCTTTGCCAGACTCTGTGCAGTCTGATTAAAAAAAAAAAAAAAGCCCATGGCCTTCCTTCCCTTGATGCTGGTGGAAATTGCAAACCAGGCTGGTTCCTGGGGCTGCCTCGTCCTAGCTCCACTGAGTAACCACTGCAAAACACAGACCGCCACCGTTTTTTGCTCTCGTTTGCCTTCTGGTAGAACCGGAGCCCTCCCTGGGGAATCCGTCTGTTGTTTCTTATGTGAATGATAAACTGTATGGGAAATGATATGTATGCGAAGCTCCCCTGGAGAAGGAAATGGCAACCCACTCCAGTATTCTCGCCTGGAGAATCCCATGGACGGAGGAGCCTGGCGGGGTACAGGCCAAGGGGTCGCAAAGAGTCGGACATGACTGAGCGACTTCACTTTGTTTCACTATTATGCATGGGTGTCCACATGTCCTTNTGGAGAAGGAAATGGCAACCCACTCCAGTATTCTCGCCTGGAGAATCCCATGGACGGAGGAGCCTGGCGGGGTACAGGCCAAGGGGTCGCAAAGAGTCGGACATGACTGAGCGACTTCACTTTGTTTCACTATTATGCATGGGTGTCCACATGTCCTTTCTCCAGACAGCTGTACGTTTCTGCAGAGGTTGTGACAGGAGATGAAGGGCTGCTCAGCCCCCGGCAGGGAAAGCTAAGTGCCCAAATCAAATCATGATCTTAGACCTCTCTTTCCGTAGTGCGGTTCTTTTGTACTGCCTCCTACTCAGCTCCTCGTATCAGCAGCCCCCACATGAGGTCCTTACCATCTTGGCATTAGACACCATGGATGAGTTTTAGCAATTTAAAATTACATACACGTAGAATAATACCGTATGTATTTTGCCGAAGATACTCAACATTTTGTTCGAGAGCTTTATTGTCTTCAGAACAGTGAGCTGACTTTCATTGCTGTATAGTATCCCGATGACTGTCCCGCAGTTTATTTAGTGTCTGTTATGAAGAGCGCATCTATCAGCATTATTGTCCACATATTTTGGTGCACATTTCTATAGGATATTTACCCAGCGGTGGGATCACTGGATCATCAGATATGTCTACAGCGTGTAATCGCTGGAGGAGAGCATGGCATCCCACTCCAGTACTCTTGCCTGGAGAATCCCATGGACAGAGGAGCCTGGGGGGCTACAGCCCAGGTGGTCACAAAGAGTCGGACGCAACTGAGCGACTAAGCACAGCATGACTTGTAATAGGTATAGACACCTGTTTGCAGGGCGAGAATAGAGACACAGATGTAGAGAAGAGACATGTGGATACAGGGACGGGGGCCGAGGAGGCTGGGACAAACGGGGAGAGTAGCCTTGACAATATATACCACCATGTGTAACAAATCAGTTCAATTCAGTCCTACTCTTTGTGACCCCGTGGACCGCAGCATGCCAGGCCTCCTTGTCCATCACTAACTCCCGGATATGTATGTGGTCTAACAAATAGCCAGCTGGAAGCCGCTGTATACATAGGAGCTCAGCTTGGTGCTCTGTGACGAGCTCAAGGGGTGGGATTGGGGTGAGGGCAGCTCAAGGGGGAGGGGGTGTATGTACACAGACAGCTGATTCATGTGGTTGTACAGCAGAAACTAACACACCATTGTAAAGCAATTATGCTCGAATGAAAAGGAAGAAACACAGAACAAAAAAACCCCAAACCCAAAAATACCCCAAATAGTTCTTTAAGACTGTTACACTGATTTATAGCTAGTGTGAGGTGCTTTGTAACTTATTACTTATACTCCTAACCAGAATCAATCTTTCTCATACATTTAAGGCCATTAAGGAATATTTTATATAATTCCAGTATCTTAAATTATTTTAGTGTTGATTCAAAGTTTAGGTTTCTTTGTTATACACATAAAAGGTATTAAGTGACAGAAAGTCTTTAAAGTGCTAGGACAGTTTCTCAGAATCCTTGTAATTATTTATATATACCATAGTTTTTAATAGAAGAGTTTTGATCTTGCCTTTAGACTACAAATTGGAGTTGTTCCCAGGAAAGGTTGAGAAGGAATTGATGGTCCAACTAAGCCTCATATCTATCAGAAAATGAATTTTGTGTGTTATGTTCACTCTTTACCCAGACTGTTTTGCTTGCATATATTGAAATTCATTTATATTAGAAATTGTGTGTGTGTGTGTGTGTGTGTGTTTTAAAGCAGGAACTTTTTCTTCTGCTGTAATGAGAAAAAGTTCAGACACTTCATTTTCACCTCCTACTTGGGAACTTTCTTAGTTATGATCATCACTTATGTATAAAGTTTTGAGACAGAATGTACAGATCTTCAAACTAAATGCCAGTTGCTACATTAGGCTGTTTATTCATCTTGCGAAGCATTGAATGCCAACCATAAAGTGATGATGTTGGTAATAAGCACAACCTCTATTATCACATGAATGCATCAATTTAATCTAATTTATGACAAAATAAACAAAATGATGATTTAGTGATGATTCAGTGGTTCCATGGATGATTCAATGATCATTCAATTAAATGTGTTAAGAAAATTGGCAAGTGAACTGTGAAGGAAGTATTTAATTTTTCTCTCTTTTTTTGTTCATACCCTATTTCAAAATTGATTCAAGATGGATTAAGTAGTCAAATGTTTAAAAAAAGAGAAGAGAGAAAAAGCAAAAATTCTTTGAAAGATGAAATTTCATCTTGAGATAAGATGCTATTGCCTAGATCATTTTCTTTGTGATTTCTTCCATTGTGCTTATGAATTTATATGTGTGACTGTTTATTGTATTAGTCAGAGATTTTCAGATAAGCAGACGGAAAAGGGTGTGCGTGTGTGCATTTTTACAGACATGTATCATACACATAACATATAAAATGATGAGTAGACTCATGAAATGATTGTCAGTTCAGTCGCTGTCGTGTCTGACTCTGTGATCCAATGGACCGCGGCACTCCAGGCTTCCCTGTCCATCACCAGCTCCCGGAGCTTGCTCAAACTCATGTTCTTCTAGTCAGTGATGCCATCCAACCATCTCATCCTCTGTTGTCCCCTTCTCCTCCTGCCTTCAACCTTTCCCAGCATCAGGGTCTTTTCCAATGAGTCAGAAATGATTATAGAGGCTGTGAAACCCCAAGATCTGCTGTCTATAATCTGAAGACCCAGAAAAACCATTGGTATTATTNTCCTCTGTTGTCCCCTTCTCCTCCTGCCTTCAACCTTTCCCAGCATCAGGGTCTTTTCCAATGAGTCAGAAATGATTATAGAGGCTGTGAAACCCCAAGATCTGCTGTCTATAATCTGAAGACCCAGAAAAACCATTGGTATTATTCAGTTCAAATTCAATGTCCTGAGAACCAGGGAAATCTCAGTCCAAGGGAAATGAAAGAAGAGATGAAATGTTCTCACTCCTGCAGTGAGACAAGAAAAGAGGGTGAATTCCTCCTTTGTTTGACTTTTTTTCCAGGCTTTCAACTGATTAGATGATACCCACCCACCCAGGGAAGTGAAATCTACTATGGTGAGTGTTCAAATGCTGATCTCATCTATAAACATCCTCACAGATACCTAGAAACAATAGTTAATCAGGGCATCACGTGGCAGGTCAAGTTCACTCAAAATTAACTATCACACTTACCAAATGGAAAATTCATGAAATTAAAAAATCAAAAACATCTCATTGAAACTTTGATACAAACATGGCATAAAATTTAGGAGGTTTACAGCTTTACTATATAAATGATGCAGATAAAATTGATTTTCTTCTTCAAAATATGTTAATAGATGATAATTAGGACATAAGAAAAGAAACATACAAAAGAGGAAACACAAATGCAAAGAAACCTATGAAAACATATTTAACCACCTTAAAAAATCAATGGAATGTATTTTCAACTTGTTATTTTTGATGGCTGTTTTGTTTATTAAAATGTGATGGTTTCGATCAATACCAGTGAGGTTATTGATCGAAACCATCAACCGCCTCATGTTCTTCCTATGGAAATGTGAACTGATCCAATCTTTCTGGAAAGCAATTTGCAAGATTATCAAGACACTTTAAAGTGTCTTTAGACTTTGGTTTCCTCTTTTGTACATTTTGTCTGAGGGAATAGTTTATGATAAATCATAATTTATGTATAAAAGAGTTAATTGCAGTGTCATTTGTAACACCCCTAAACTTGATAAACTGCTAATTGAGAAAATAGCTCAGTACATTACTGTATGTTCATATGATAGGATATTGTGAAGCTATTGAATCTGCCGCAAATAAAATTTGCTAAAGAATGTGATAAATTAAGTGGGAAAAAACAGTATAAATTTATGATAACATCTGCTAAGTGTTGACTGAAACCCACTTCCTCCTTTTTTCCTGATAATAAATAGATTATATTTCCAGGTAATAAATAGATGATTATATTTCCTGGTAATAAATAGATGATTATATTTCCTGGTAATAAATAGATGATTATATTTCCAGGTAATAAATAGATGATTATATTTCCTGGTAATAAATAGATGATTATATTTCCTGGTAATAAATAGATGATTATATTTCCTGGTAATAAATAGATGATTATATTTCCAGGTAATAAATAGATGATTATATTTCCAGGTAATAAATAGATGATTATATTTCCAGGTAATAAATAGATGATTATATTTCCAGGTAATAAATAGATGATTATATTTCCTGGTAATAAATAGATGATTATATTTCCTGGTAATAAATAGATGATTATATTTCCTGGTAATAAATAGATGATTATATTTCCAGGTAATAAATAGATGATTATATTTCCAGGTAATAAATAGATGATTATATTTCCAGGTAATAAATAGATGATTATATTTCCAGGTAATAAATAGATGATTATATTTCCTGGTAATAAATAGATGATTATATTTCCTGGTAATAAATAGATGATTATATTTCCTGGTAATAAATAGATGATTATATTTCCAGGTAATAAATAGATGATTATATTTCCAGGTAATAAATAGATGATTATATTTCCAGGTAATAAATAGATGATTATATTTCCTGGTAATAAATAGATGATTATATTTCCTGGTAATAAATAGATGATTATATTTCCTGGTAATAAATAGATGATTATATTTCCAGGTAATAAATAGATGATTATATTTCCAGGTAATAAATAGATGATTATATTTCCTGGTAATAAATAGATGATTATATTTCCTGGTAATAAATAGATGATTATATTTCCTGGTAATAAATAGACGATATTTCCTGGTAATAAATAGATGATATTTCCTGGTAATAAATAGACGATATTTCCTGGTAATAAATAGATTATATTTGTAGTTGGGTAGGGTCAAGTGGCGGGGAAGGCAATGGCACCCCACCCCAGTACTCTTGGCTGGAAAATCCAATGGACGGAGTAGCCTGGTGGGCTGCAGTCCATGGGGTCGCTAACAGTCAGACAGACTGAGCGACTTCACTTTCACTTTTCTCTTTCATGCATTGGAGAAGGAAATGGCAACCCACTCCAGTATTCTTGCCTGGAGAGTCCCAGGGATGGGGGAGCCTGGTGGGCTGCCGTCTATGGGGTCGCACAGAGTCGGACACGACTGAAGTGACTTAGCAGCAGCAGCAGCAGGGTCAAGTGGTAAGCTTCCCTGGTGGCTCAGATGGTGAAGAATCTGCCTTTAGTGCAGGAGACCTGGGTTCAGTCCTTGGGTTGGGAAGATCCCCTGAAGAAGGGAAAGGCTACCCACTCCGGTATTCTTGCCTGGAGAATGCCACGGATAGGGGAGCCTGGCGGGCTGCAGTCCACGGGGTTGCCAAGAGTCAGATATGACTGACCGACTAACACACACACACAGGGTCAGGTGACTAAAGTCTAATGGAACATTTGTAGAAGTTTCCTTTTCCCAAAAGACATCCCAGGAAAGATGACCTGTGCTTGTTGTCCTCCCACTGAGTGTGGCCATGGCAGCATTAGGACGGAACTGGCTAATGACATGGAAACGTCTCGCGGAATGAACACTCTCCCCATTCCTAAAACACACGTGCAGTCACGCAAAACTCAGAGCGAAAAATACACTTTATGTGGTTGTTACAGATTTATGTTTTGCTTTTGTTTAGATAGCACTGGTTTTTCTAAAACTTACCAAGGATACACATGGGGAGATAACATTAAGAATAATAACATAATTCTCATGGATTCTTTCCATAACTGCACGTGAAAAGTGGGATGCTGCTCAGGCATTTTTTTAAGTCTCCTGGAGCTGTCCTCCCCTGTGTTTTGTGCATAAGCTGTTGCTTCACCTATAGTAGCATCCACCATTCAGGACCTTTCTGGAGCTCTGAGAATCCTCCAGTGTGCATTGCCATGGCTACCAGGCACCCTCCTCTCTCTCGGCACATCTCTGAGGTCCAAGAGAGTGAGAAAAACTGAAATGATACTCAAGTAAAATCTGTTTTATTCTTTCAATGTCAACACTGCAAATGAAAACAAAAAAGTGTTTACTTTTTCGAAGATGTACCTTCTTCGGTGCAGTGAGATATTCCTTTTGTTAAGGAATTAATTTTGCCATATAATTATTTTAATCAGATTAGGCTGCTCAATTAATATAGTGTGGTGATTTCATGGAAACATATCCAAGATTTCATTATTTCTACTTGAAATTAAAATGATAATTAAAAAACATTAGTATTAAAAGTCTTTTTAATGAAGTGGGATGAGAAAATTTTATTGTGTTCATTTTATTCTTCAAGTAATTAATATCTATGTTTTATTACATTTTATCACATTTGATCTGTATAATAAAATTTGGCAACATTGCAATATTAATTTTATATATTCCTAATGATAATCTGTATAATACATTTATAATTTTTGATATTTAATATAACCTGAATAACCATATTCTTCAGCACAGTTATTCATATTGGTCACATTTCATAGAGAACCAAAGTCAAATAGTTTTTTACTTAACCAAGGCTGTGTAATTTTGGTGAAGTCAAGACATGATCTGTATTATCCAGGCTCCCAAGAGGAAGCAGTTGGCATACTTGGAATAGGGTAATTCACAGAGAGGTTAATTGTTAAAGAGGCTTTTTACAAAGACCTGGGCATGGATAATGCAGGAACTGGCATTGTTACTTCCTGGAGATCTGCAGGGATAGAGGAGGGAAGAGTTACTGGAGCCTGGAGGGCTAGCTACCTAAGGGGTCTGCTGCCTTGAGAGAATCACGGACCTTCAGAGAAGGGAACCAGTCCACTCTCACAGGGAAGGGGGTGGGAAATAAGTGCGCAAACCTCATCTCCTTCTTCTGTCTGATCTCCTGCCAGGGTGGTCTTTGACTAAACCCAGCCAAAGCCAAGGGGAGCTTTCACAGGGTTGCTGGAAGTTTGCCCACCGACCCAGGAGGCATGAGAAGTAGGGCAGGCATCCGAGACTGGAGCTCAGGTGGCTTCAGACGCGGTCGCTCCTCCTGCCTTCCCAGCAAGAGGACCCGTCTTGTTCACTCTCAGAGGTTAACTGATGACTCAGTTCAGTTCAGTTGCTCAGTCGTGTCCGACTCTTTGCGACCCCATGAATTGCAGCACACCAGGCCTCCCTGTCCATCACCAACTCCTAGAGTTCACTCAGACTTACGTCCATCGAGTCTGTGATGCTATCCAGCCATCTCATCCTCTGTCGTCCCCTTCTCTTCCTGCCCCCAATCCCTCGCAGCATCACAGTCTTTTCCAATGAATCAACTCTTCGCATGAGGTGGCCAAAGTACTGGAATTTCAGCTTTAGCATCATTCCTTCCAAAGAAATCCCAGGGCTGATCTCCTTCAGAATGGACGGGTTGGATCTCCTTGCAGTCCAAGGGACTCTCAAGAGTCTTCTCCAACACCACAGTTCAAAAGCATCAGTTCTTCGGTGCTCAGCCTTCTTCACAGTCCAACTCTCACATCCATATATGACCACTGGAAAAACCATAGCCTTGACTAGAGGGACCTTAGTCAGAAAAGTAATGTCTCTGCTTATGAATATGCTGTCTAGGTTGGTCATAACTTTTCTTCCAAGGAGTAAGCATCTTTTAATTTCATGGCTGCAGTCACCATCTGCAGTGATTTTGGAGCCCCCAAAAGTAGTCTGACACTGTTTCCACTGTTTCCCCATCTATTTCCCATGAAGTGATGGGACCAGATGCCATGATCTTCGTTTTCTGAATGTTGAGCTTTAAGCCAACTTTTTCACTCTCCTCTTTCACTTTCATCAAGAGGCTTTTTAGTTCCTCTTCACTTTCTGCCATAAGGGTGGTGTCATCTGCATATCTGAGGTTATTGATATTTCTCCCGGCAATCTTGATTCCAGCTTGTGTTTCTTCCAGTCCAGCGTTTCTCATGATGTACTCTGCATATAAGTTAAATAAGCAGGGAGACAATATACAGCCTTGACGTACTCCTTTTCCTATTTGGAACCAGTCTGTTGTTCCATGTCCAGTTCTAACTGTTGCTTCCTGACCTGCATACAGATTTCTCAAGAGGCAGGTCAGGTGGTCTGGTATTCCCATCTCTTTCAGAATTTTCCACAGTTTATTGTGATCCACACAGTCAAAGGCTTTGGCATAGTCAATAAAGCAGAAATAGATGTTTTTCTGGAACTCTCTTGCTTTTTCCATGATCCAGCGGATGTTGGCAATTTGATCTCTGGTTCCTCTGCCTTTTCTAAAACCAGCTTGAACATCAGGGAGTTCACGGTTCACATATTGCTGAAGCCTGGCTTGGAGAATTTTGAGCATTACTTTACTAGCGTGTGAGATGAGTGCAATTGTGCGGTAGTTTGAGCATTCTTTGGCATTGCCTTTCTTTGGAATTGGAATGAAAACTGACCTTTTCCAGTCCTGTGGCCACTGCTGAGTTTTCCAAATTTGCTGGCATATTGAGTGCAGCACTTTCACAGCATCATCTTTCAGGATTTGAAACAGCTCAACTGGAATTCCATCACCTCCACTAGCTTTGTTCTTAGTGATGCTTTCTAAGGCCCACTTGACTTCACATTCCAAGATGTCTGGCTCTAGATTAGTGATCACATCCTCATGATTATCTGGGTCGTGAAGATCTTTTCTGTACAGTTCTTCTGTGTATTCTTGCCACCTCTTCTTAATATCTTCTGCTTCTGTTAGGTCCATACCATTTCTATCCTTTATCGAGCCCATCTTTGCATGAAATGTTCCCTTGGTATCTCCAATTCTCTTGAAGAGATCTCTAGTCTTTCCCATTCTGTTGTTTTCCTCTATCTCTTTGCATTGATTGCTGAAGAAGGCTTTCTTATCTCTTCTTGCTATTCTTTGGAACTCTGCATTCAGATGCTTATATCTTTTCTTTTCTCCTTTGCTTTTCGCCTCTCTTCTTTTCAGTGCTATTTGTAAGGCTTCTCCAGACAGCCATTTTGCTTTTTTGCATTTCTTTTCCATGGGGATGGTCTTGATCCCTGTCTCCTGTACAATGTCACGAACCTCATTCCATAGTTCATCAGGAACTCTGTCTATCAGATCTAGGCCCTTAAATCTATTTCTCACTTCCACTGTATAATCATAAGGGATTTGATTTAGGTCATACCTGAATGGTCTAGCGGTTTTCCCTACTTTCTTCAATTTAAGTCTGAATTTGGAAATAAGGAGTTCATGATCTGAGCCACAGTCAGCTCCTGGTCTTGTTTTTGTTGACTGTATAGAGCTTCTCCATCTTTGGCTGCAAAGAATATAATCAATCTGATTTCGGTGTTGACCATCTGGTGATGTCCATGTGTAGAGTCTTCTCTTGTGTTGCTGGAAGAGGGTGTTTGCTATGACCAGTGCATTTTCTTGGCAAAACTCTATTAGTCTTTGCCCTGCTTCATTCCGCATTCCAAGGCCAAATTTGCCTGTTACTCCAGGTGTTTCTTGACTTCCTACTTTAGCATTCCAGTCCCCTATAATGAAAAGGACATCTTTTTTGGGTGTTAGTTCTACAAGGTCTTGTAGGTCTTCATAAAACCGTTCAACTTCAGCTTCTTCAGCATTACTGGTTGGGGCATAGACTTGGATAACTGTGATATTGAATGGTTTGCCTTGGAAACGAACAGAGATCATTCTGTCGTTTTTGAGATTGCATCCAAGTACTGCATTTCGGACTCTTTTGTTGACCATGATGGCTACTCCATTTCTTCTGAGGGATTCCTGCCCGCAGTAGTAGATATAATGGTCATCTGAGTTAAATTCACCCATTCCAGTCCATTTTAGTTCGCTGATTCCTAGAATGTCGACGTTCACCCTTGCCATCTCTTGTTTGACCACTTCCAATTTGCCTTGATTCATGGGCCTGACATTCCAGGTTCCTATGCAGTATTGCTCTTTACAGCATCGGACCTTGCTTCTATCAGCAGTCACATCCACAGCTGGGTATAGTTTTTGCTTTGGCTCCATCCCTTCATTCTTTCTGGAGTTGTTTCTCCACTGATCTCCAGTAGCATGTTGGGCACCTACTGAGCTGGGGATTTCCTCTTTTGGTATCCTATCATTTTGCCTTTTAATAGTGTTCATGGGGTTCTCAAGGCAAGAATACTGAAGTGGTTTGCCATTCCCTTCTCCAGTGGACCACATTCTGTCAGACCTCTGTATCATGACCCACCCGTCTTGGGTTGCCCCACGGGCATGGCTTAGTTTCATTGAGTTAGACAACTGATGACTCAGAAATGCTCTATTTCTGTCCTTTATCCTCAGCACGTTACTGCACAGCCATTGGTAGAAGAGGAGATGGAGACTAAAGTAGTGGTTTCTGAGGATTCTGCTGAATCCAGTGAGTTATAAATAAAACTCAGTAACTAGAGATTGAAAAGAACTCTGGGCGGCATATTTGTCATTTGGCAGCTCTGTCCAGGGCCTCCCTGGTGGCCTCCCTGGCTCCCAGGGCGGGAGACCTGGATTTGATCCCTGGGTTGGGAAGATCCCCTGGAGAAGGGAATGGCAACCCACTCCAGTATTCTTGCCTGGAGAACCCCATGGACACAGGAGCTGGTGGGCTCTAGTCCACGGGATTGCAAACAGTCAGTCATGACTGAGCGACACACACACACAGTCTATTGTAAGTCAAATACGTGTTTCCACTTAGAGTCTACAACTGAAGGAGGAGGACACACACACACACACACACACACACACACACAGACTCCACAGCAGTGGAGTCAGTCCTGCCGCAGTTGCTGTCGCTGCGCAATGATGGGCACCCCAGCAAACGGCCACCAGGGGGCGCCACGGCAGCCGTACCTCATCCAGACAGGGGGCCTGGCATGACCCTGGCTTTCTTCTCTGCTACCTGGCAGACTTTAATTTCTGTTACTTCGCCGGTGGGAAAAGTACCTTCTCAACGCAAGCATTATTCTTCAAACCGCAGGTCACAACCAGTAGTGAAATAATAGGTAACCAGCAACAGTTTTTTAAAAAAAGGATTAGAATATGGCAGAGGAGAAAAAATATCACTTCTATTAAATTTACGTATTATTTCATGAGAACTTTGGAGTTTGTGTGTGTGTGTTTGTTATTGTTTGTATATGTGCTAGATTCGATGTAAAATCAAATTTTAATATGGAAAATGATGTAAGAAGCTTGAAAAACATTCTGAAGTGTATTTCCAGAGTCTGGTTGTCCTTTTTATGCACATGAGAGGTTAAGGAATTCATGGACTCACTACAATAAAGACATAACATCAGTAATTTTTGAATGGGTTCTATAAGCTTGATGTTAAGAAAAAAATTATGTTTTTTTTGTTATGAACAAAATTTTGTTAAGAACAAAAATCATGTTCACCATGAACCAAACTGAAGTCTTAGATTGTGTGCTTAAAAAAAACTGTATCCTAAGCTTTCATGTGGCATGGTAATTTTCTCTCCATCAAAAACTTTGAAAATAGGCAGAGAGGAAAATATAAGAGAATGTGTGAGTATTAAGAAGGAAATCAACAACTGATACTTGTACTGTGTTATTCAGTTTCCAAGCCATTTTCAGGTCCACTGGATCATGTGATTTTCTAAACAAACCTGTAAATAAGTAATGTTATCTGATATTTATAAGAAAGCTAGGATTCAGAGGTTATACCTTGCCCAACTTATGTATAACATATATAGAGATCAGAAGTGGCTTAGCTGGACTTCAAATCAAGGTCATGTGACTATTCAATGAATAATTATTATCTTTAGAAATTGAGGTGCATTCTTTTCTTTATTATCTTAAATTGAGTGTCACATGGACCAATTCATTCTTTTTTATGATCTCTTCTCTAAGTCTGTTTAAGTCAGAAAATGATTACTTTGATTTAGACATTTCAATATTAGTCTTTTGTATTGTGTCTCTCAGCAGTTCATGCTGATATTTAGATATATCTGGATTTCCAGATGATTGAATAAATAAGATTTATTTATGATGAGGCTTGTAGACTTTCCTTAAAATAATGTATTAAAGAACACGAAAAATATAGATACACAAACTTGGTCTAAAGAAGATGAATTCCTGTTGGAGGGAAGTGTGGATTCTGATTATACGACCATGTGTGTCACTGAAGATTTCCTTTATTCCAGCCCGTTTAAACCTGTGTCCTAAGCCCAGGGTTAAGGAGCTTATTGATGAGTGCATTAAAGCTAAGGTCACTTGAGAGTTTTGGTTTCCTCTCTGTGATATAAGAAATACATGGGTTCTGTGTAGGAGTGTGTAACGCTCCCCTTGATGTGGGGCAGTTGCTGGAGCCCATTGGGAACCATCAGGCTTCCCAGGTGGCTCGGTGGCAGAGAATCCGCCTGCAGTGTTGGAGATGTGGGTTCGATCCCTGGGTCAGGAAGATCCCCTGGAGAAGGAGATGGCAACCCACTCCAGTGTTCTTGCCTGGAGAATCCCAGGGACGGGGGAGCCTTGTGGGCTGCCGTCTATGGGGTCACACAGAGTCGGACACGACTGAAGCAACTTAGCAGCAGAAGCAGCAGCAGCAGCAGCAGCAGCAGCAAGTGTATTTTTACCTTCACAGTTTCTGTGCTTCTGTTTATTTTTATTTATTTTCTTTATATTTTTTCTATAGTATTCATCATCTGTTGTTGCTGTTATGATTCCCTAACCTGCCTAGAAGTCTTGTAATTATTCTTTACTCCAGTGACACCTGTTTGCATCTCCCATATGGCATTTTACTTCCAATATATAGTTTTTAATTTGTTAATTTGACTAAGTTTGTTTTTTTAATAAACTCTTAATTCAACTCAAGCTATAAATATTATGACTTTATCTCCACATTGTGTTTGTACAGTATCTAATATGTAATACACATTTGATAAATTGGATAAATATAATTTTATCTTAAGTTGTTTGCTTAGGAGATTATCAGAATTTTAGAATGGTGTCATCTCATACACAATACTTACTCTAATATGGGGCCAAACAACTTGATATGATGGATGGAGGAAGACATTAAAACTCTCTTGGACACAATTATTTCCTACTATAGTGCTTTAAAATAACCATAAGAATTTATTCCAAAATCTAAAATTAATGCATTAAATATACTATGTACTGAGCCTATAATTGATAGGTAACCTGTAATTGAGGTAAGACAGCTTCAAAGGAGTCATGTTTTCTTGAGGGGACTATGTGTATATAGAAATTCTAGAGCTAGTGGTTTAGTCTCCAGAATATATAAATAACTCTTGCAACTCAACAATGATGCAATTAAAAAATGGGCAGAGAAATTGAACAGATATTCCTCCAAATAAATCATGCAAATAGCCAATAAACACATGAAAATATGCTCAATGTCTTTAGTCACTGGGGAAATGAAAATAAAAACCACAATGATATATCACTTTATTCCTGCTATGATGACTGTAATAATTACTTTCAAAACCCTGGAAAATAAAGAGTATTGGCAAGTGTGTGCAGAAATTGGAAACTTCCTACATGGATGGTGGGAAAATAAAATCGTATACTTCTGTGGAAAACAGCTTGGCCATATCTCTAAAAGGAAAACAGAATTATCGTATGACCCAGACGTTCCAGTCTTAACTTTATACCAAAAAAATTTGTAAAGACATGCCAATCATAAACTAGCCAAAATTCAGACACAGCCCAAGTGCCTACCAACTGATACCTGAATAAATTAAAATGATGTACCCACTTGATGGAATGTTATACAACTATAAAAAGGAAGTACTGATACATGCTACAGTGTGGATGAACTTTGGAAACATTATGCTAAATGAAAGAAGCTAGACCGAAAGGGCCACATGTTGGATAATTCCATTTTAATGAAATGTCCAGAATAGGAAAATTCATGAATACAGAATGCAGATTAGTAATTGCCAGAGACTGGGGGAAGGAGGAAATGGGATGTGACTGCTTAATGAGCATGTGATCTCTTTTTTGGCACAATGAAAATATTCTTAAATTAGAAAGTGGTGATGTTTGTTGAGCATTTTGAGTATCACACACTTTACGATGGTTGGAATGGTGAGGCTTATTTTACTTCAATAAAGAAAATAAATTTGAAAACCAATCGAAACACCTTGCCTAGTTACCTTGAAGAGGTAAGTGTGCTAAGATTAAGGTTTTCATCACATGGGCTCTTAAAGAAATATACTGGGTTCCAATTCCCATGTTCAAACTCACTCCAAAGTGAATCCTAATAATCCTAATGAAAATACTCTTTTGTAATGTTGGCAGAATTTTTTTTTTTAAATAGTGAAAACTTTTATATTTGGAATTAGCCAGCTGGACTCAGTTTAGATGATCCCAGTTTTGTTGGCAACATCCAAAGCATCATGGTCAGGAGCGAGTTGAACATATGCCTTCTTCTCTCCATCAGGCCAGATCAGAGTATTGACCTTAGCCATATCAACTGGCAGAATTTTNAACTTTTATATTTGGAATTAGCCAGCTGGACTCAGTTTAGATGATCCCAGTTTTGTTGGCAACATCCAAAGCATCATGGTCAGGAGCGAGTTGAACATATGCCTTCTTCTCTCCATCAGGCCAGATCAGAGTATTGACCTTAGCCATATCAACTGGCAGAATTTTTATGACTTGTGTGTAACCAATAGATTATGTCAAATATACAGCCTTGTGAGGCAGTGAGAAGACCTGGATAAGCCTTTGAGAATAAAAAGGGATTAATCATTATGTGACAACTGGTGGAAACTGGACTGTCCTGAGCAAATTGGAATGTGCTGTTGGGCCTAAGACTGCGTATTATCCGAACTCTGACATCAGATCATTTCAGTTCAGTTCAGTCTTTCAGTCGTGTCCAACTCTTTGTGACCCCATGAATCACAGCACGCCAGGCCTCCCTGTCCATCACCAACTCCCGGAGTTCACTCAGACTCACGTCCATCGAGTCGGTGATGCCATCCAGCCATCTCATCCTCGGTCGTCCCCTTCTCCTCCTGCCCCCAATCCCTCCCAGCATCAGAATCTTTTCCAGTGAGTCAACTCTTCGCATGAGGTAGCCAAAGTACTGGAGTTTCAGCTTTAGCATCATTCCTTCCAAAGAACACCCAGGGCTGATCTCCTTCAGAATGGACTGGTTGGATCTCCTTGCAGTCCAAGGGACTCTCAAGAGTCTTCTCCAACACCACAGTTCAAAAGCATCAATTCTTCACTGCTCAGCTTTCTTTACGGTCCAACTCTCACATCCATACATGACCACAGGAAAAACTATAGCCTTGACTAGACGGACCTTTGTTGGCAAAGTAATGTCTCTGCTTTTGAATATGCTGTCTAGGTTGCTCATGACTTTCCTTC
The DNA here is from genome assembly GCA_006410675.1 of Oreotragus oreotragus. Classification (NCBI taxonomy): domain Eukaryota; kingdom Metazoa; phylum Chordata; class Mammalia; order Artiodactyla; family Bovidae; genus Oreotragus; species Oreotragus oreotragus. The sequence continues at coordinate 464,860 of SJYX01024820.1, forward strand.
CAGGGAGTAAGCGTCTTCTGATTTCATGGCTCTGACATAGATGAGATAAAATTATAGACTAGATTTCAACCCGAATTTCATGCCTTCAGTTCTGTTGCTTCATGGTTGTTTTAGTCGTTTGTTCATTCGTTCGATAAATACCTATTTTGCCTCTATTTAGTGCTGTGTGTGGTGTGTGGGTGTGATCAGCCGTGTCCAGCTCTTCGCAACCGCATGGACTGTAGTCCACCAGGCTCCTCTGCCCACAGAGTTTTCCAGACGAGGATACTGGAGTAGGCTGCCATTTCCTACTCCAGGGGATCTTGCCAGCTCAGGGACAGAACCCTTTGTCTCTTGCGTTTTCTGCTTCGGTAGGTGAATTCCTTAGCACTGAACCACCCGGGAAGCCCCAATTAAATGCTAGACAGTTTATTCTTCAGCGGTAAGAAAGCTTCAGTGCTTCTGGACTTTATATTCCACCCAAAGGTTAAAGTGTCCGTCATAAAGTAATTTCAACAATACACAGCTCTCTAACTTCATACACACAGCTCTGTTGATGGATGTACAGGATGGAGTAGAGTTCTCTGCAGTTTCAGCGTTATTGTAACTTTGCAGGGTGCTTGTCAGTCCTGTATTAAGATGCATGTAGTAGAGTTTCCGGCTCTGTTTTGCCTTATGTTTGCAATTGTCCTCTAATTGTTTGCCTATCAATGGCTTTCTCCGTCTCTGCTCTGAGAGTGTCTACTGTTTGAGGAGTTACTATATTTTTGATTTTTCCTCTTTCATCTTCTCATTTCTTTCATATTGCTTGTATATTCTGCCTCTTGTTGCATCTTTAAAGCGTGCTTTTGAGTCCTTCTGGGCTAGAGTAGTTCTAAAAGTCTGAGATTTCTGGGCATTTTTTCCTCTGTGGATCATACTTTATTTGTATCTGGGGGGAATGATCTAACATACAAGCATTCGAGTATTCAGTATGATCCAGGCACTACAGTGCTTTACATATATCATCTTGTGACAGTTTTATTAAATAAGATCATCATTTTTCAGATGAAGAACTTGCAGATCTAAGAATTAAATACATTGCAAAAAATTAAGTCCAAACTCAAATCCAAGTCTTGTTTGATGTTAGAGTCGTGCCTTCCACAATGCCTTGCTTTAAAGAGTAAGAAATCTAAGAACTCTCATGTAGTTAACATGCTTTCTTGAGTGAAGATTATTAACATTTTTTATAAGATTTTCCTGGGATCAAAATCAGAAAAATAATAACATTAATTTAATAAGGTAAGTCTTTAAATTTCATTGAAAAATGTCTTGCCTTTTCACTTTTTTTTTAATGTTTGGAAATCCGTGAATAGGTTTTAACATGCTTTCGTATGTTATTTTTTTGTGAGAGCAAGTTATGTGTTGCACTTTTTGAATGGCCTGTACTCTATTACTTTCTCTATGCTAATTTTTAATTGGTACAATTCTAGGTCGTTGCTTTTCTTTCTAAATTTTAATGTATGATGGAATCTCAAACTTTAAAATTAATATGGTATTTGTTGGGGTAGTGGGATACTAAACTAAGAGGCTAGCCAAAAGCTCTAAAATAAATAAATAAATAAAAGTGAAAAAAAAAAAAAACAACCCATGAGTTACAGCAGACCCATAGAATTCAAAGATAGTATTGTTTAATCCAAAAAATGTATTGAGCACCTGTTATATGCCAGGAGCTGGAGATACGGAAATTCTAGGCCTGGAAATAGGAACATTTCTTGGAAATGTCCTTCTCACTCTGCCCACCACCACCACACACACACAAAAAAAACCATAGACTGGGGGGATATTTTGCAATACATATAGTGACCACAGGTTATCTTCCAGAGGACCTAAGGAACTTGAATGAATTAATTAAGAAGGGAAACAATGCATTTAAAAAATGGCTAAAAGACATGGAGTAATTCACAGAGGAAGAAATCTCAAAGGTTTATAAGATAATCTCACAAGAAATTGAAGTGCAAATCAAAACTACAAAATACAATTTCACATCCATTGTATTAGCAAGAGTTTTAAAAATGTATCTTACAAATGTTGGCTAGAAAGGAGAGGAATGGGAATTGCTGGTTGAAGTATGAAGCGACAAGATGACACAAAATACTTTGGCGGACACTTTGTCAATAGTCTTTCTAGATGAAAATAAAAGTAGACTTCAGCAAAGAATTCAGCTTTTAGATACATATTCTGATTCACATCCATAAAAATACACCATAAAGCAGAAAGAAAGATCAGCCTGAGACACCAACAAGAAAATGGACAAATGCATCAGAACATGTTTTTTCATTGAAATAGTACATATCAAGTAATGTGAATAAATTAGAACTGCATGTATCATCGTGAAAAAAACTTAGGAACCTAATATTGAATGAAAATGAATTGCAGAAAGATAAATACAGTGGGATATCATTCATGAGGCACAAAGCAATTCATTGCAGTTTTTAAGAATGCATATATTCATGGGAATGTCTCACGAGAAGAGTCCTTGGTAGAGGAAGGACTGGGAGGGCATCACGTGCAGTCTGCAGTCACACTGCAGGGCTTTGCTACTCGGCCTGGCTGAACAAAAACGTTCATTTCACTATTCATTATGCGTTGGCATATGTGACGTGTCACTAATAAAAATGGGAAAGTAGTGCTATATGATCTCTTTTCAGGTAGTATGATTTTGTACCTAGAAAACTCAAGAGACTACAGTAAGGCTATTATACTTACACAGTTTTGTAAAGTTGTCTGGGACCAGATAAACTTTATTCAACTCTAGCAGCTAATTACTAGAAGTGGAAATAGAAAAAAAATTTCCATTCCCAATGGTAACAACACTCAAAATTTAACAAGAAAGAAGAAAATTTAACAGGAAATTTAACAAGAGAAGAAATTTAACAGGAAAAAAATCAGAGCCTTTAGGTAGAAAGCTATTAAATTGAACTGATGGCTATAAAATATTATATAAACACATGTAAGGACATGATGTGCTGTTAAAAGGAGGTTTTATTGCCATTAAAGTATTAATACTCCAAAATTGATATAGTAAATAATGAAATTTCAATTATAATCCCAGTTGATTTTTTACTGGAAAATTATATTACATTTTATAATAAGTAACAAATGCTTTAAAGTATCCAAAAAAAGTATGAAAAAAAAAAAACTGGTGGTTGACTTCCATTTTAGACATTCAGTTCAGTTCAGTTCAGTTGCTCAGTCAAGTTTGAATCTTTGCAACCCCATGGACTGCAGCATGCAAGGCCTCCCTTTCCATCACCAGCTCCTGGAGTTTACCCAAACTCATGTGCATTGAGTCAGTGATGCCATCCAACCATCTCACCCTCTGTCGTCCGCTTCTCCTTCCACCTTTAATCTTCCCCAGCATCAAGGTCTAGATATTAGATCATGTTATAAAATCAGTGTAATTAAGTCTCTCTTGTCTTAGTCTTTAAATAAGCAAACTGATTGCAGGAAAAAAACAAGAGTATTAGAAATTAATTTCAGTGAAGATTAAAATTTGATATATGTAATAATGATGATTAAATTTATTCATAATAGAATGTTTGAGTCATTAAATGGTGCTGGCATAGCTGGCTATGCTTCTGGAAGAATAAAAGTGCATACCTGGCTTTACTACACATGAAAACAAGTTCTGGATGAATTAAAGTTTTAATTGTTTAAAACATATGTTAGAAAATATCTAAAAACATATATTAGAAGATATCATCTGTAGGTGAAGGACATCTTCTTTCTCCAAACTGGAAATCTAGACTCTGTTAAACACAATGATATATATTTAAATCCCCAAAGATTTTTTTCTTAAATCCTGGGTACAGCAAAGGAATATATAACCTAAACCAAGAGAGAAATAGTAGGTTTTGAAAAACAAGATAAGCAAAACCAATACTAGGAGCTGTTGCAAATGGGAAGAAACAAACTCTAATATCAAATTAAAGACGTGCAAAGAATCTAAGAAACCAGTTCACCGGAGGGCAGCTGTCTAAGTCCACCATGTAAATGTAGGGTGCTCAAATTCTCTAGCAGTCAGGGCAGGACTAGTGAATGTCACCATGAGCTATTTCTTTAAAACCAGTTGTACTGAGAAAATCTGAAGGAGCTCATGTGGGATGTCTTCTGTTTGGCCTTCCAAACCCCCAGTCTTCTCCAGCACGCTCCGGGCCCCCACAGCCTTGGAGGAGTTGCTGGCTTTTTGACTCCATTGTCTTCTGGTCTCCAGCTGTGTTTGTCCCATGGGAAGCAGTAGCAGCGGACGCTGAGCGATAGAGAGCAAGGCTGGGTATTTATTTTCCAACTCCCTTCACCGAAGTGAAAGTGTTAGTCTCACAGTCGTGTCTGACTCTTTGCAGCCCCATGGACTGCAGCCCACCAGGCTCCTCTGTCCATGGAATTCTCTAGGCAAGAACACTGCAGTGGGTTGCCATGCCTTTCTCCAGGCAATCTTCCCGACCCAGGGATCGAAACGGGGTCTCCTGCGTTGCTCACCCTTCATCAAAGTCAAGTACTAATCAGATGGCCTTTTCTGCTCCCTCCTTTTGCTTCATCACTTTTAAAGGCGATAAAACAATCTACTTCTAACAAATTCTGATGACAATTTCTTGTGAGTTCCCTTTCCTCCTGCCAACATCTTTGAAAATATCTCCTTACTACATTCTCCTCAAATGACCAAATTTGAGAGTGACATCTGCTTGCTATTAAGCCCTTGGCTGATGGCTAGCTGTAACGCTTGTTGCAAGGACCAGGCTGGGGAAGGGCGCTTGCAGTTGCCGAGCAGAAAGGGAAGGAGAGATTTACAGGCAAGAAAAGCTGAGCGTTCACACCAGGAAAGGCAGCTTTATGAGAAGCGTTAAAGGGGCTTCTCTAAACCAAAAGAAAAAGACAAAACACTAGAAATAAGACAATTATAAAAGAAAATCTCATTGGTAAAGGCGGATACACTGTCAAGTTACAACAGCAATCACTTACAAAGCCAGCAGGAAAGTTAGAGAGAGCAGCGTAGTCCTTTCTATCCATAATATGTTGTTAAGGGATCCACAGAGTAAACAGATGTAAAAGAGGTGAACCATGATGTCAACAGAGAGTGAAAATGCAGGACGGTAAAATGAGTAGCTAAGAGATCAGCAATAGATTGTATAGAATGGGTTTTTTGTATACAGTTTTGTTTGGTTAGTCACTCGGTCATGTCCGACTCTTCGTGACCCCTTGGACGATAGCCCGTCAGGCCCCTCTGTCCTTGGGATTTCCCAGGCAAGAATACTGGGATTGGGTTGCCATTCTCTTCTCCAGGGGATCTTCCTGACCCAGGGGTTGAACCCAGGTTTCCTGCATTGCAGGCAGATTCTTTACCATCTGAGCCACCAGGGAAGATGCTATATATGATCCTCATGGTAACCATAAATCAAAAATCTATAACAGATTCATATACAATTGAAAAAGGAATTCAAACATAACACTAAAGAGTCATCAAGCCACAAGGGAAGAGAGCAAAACAAGAATAAAGGAAAGAGAGAACGACAAAAGCAACCTTCAAACTGAGCAAAATGGCAATAAACACTGCCAACAGTTGCTTTAAAGGCGGATGGACTAAATGTTCCAATCAAAAGACAGATTGGCCTGTCTTTGTGTGAACTGGACTTATTGTGGTGATCATTTTGAAGTGTATAGAGATATCAAATCAGTATATTGTGTATCAGGAACTAACATAGGGGTTGTAGGTCAGCTTCATTGGGTTGGCCAAAAAGTTTGCTTGGTTTTTTGCGTAACACTGTATGGAAAAACCCAGATGAACTTTTAGGACAATGCAATACTTCAAAAGCAAACTCATGAAAAGAGACCATATTTGTGGTTACCAGAGGCTGTTTGTTGACAGATAAATCTTGAATTAAGTAGCACGCAGGACACTCTCAGGGGTGAATAATAAGACGTATACTTCTTTCATGGTACCTTTGAAACTGAGTTTGAGAAGTCCTATGTTAATTTTTATGTTTCTCCATATGCCCAGTCTTCTTACTAATCACCCTACTTAACTGCATGCTAAGTCACCTCAGTCATATCTAACTCTTTGTGACCCCATGCACTGTAGCCCGCCAGGCTCCTCTGTTCATGGGATTCTCCAGGCAAGGATACTGGGGTGGATTGCAATACTAGCTTTAATTTAGAAGGAATTATCTAAAAATGACGCACTGTTCCTGGGGATGTCATGCTTCAGGTCAGAATCCTCTGGGAAGTGAACGTCTGCAACCTGGGGGAAGGTCTTTTAATCCCACTGCACTCCACTCCCTGGAACAGGCAGTGCAGACTCAAAGTATTTTAGAGGTCAGACTTATATCCTCTCTACTGAGGCTTCCCTGGTGGCTCAGATGGTACAGAACCTGTTTGCAATTCGGGAGATTTGGGTTTGATCCCTGGGTTGGGAAGATCCCCTGGAGGAGGGTGTGGCAACCCACTGCAGTATTCTTGCCTGGAGAATCTCATGGACAGAGGAGCCTGGCAGGCTGCAGTCCACAGGGTCATGAAGAGTTGGAATGGCTGAGCGACTGAGCACATTACTGAGGCTAATTGATGAATAATTATTAAATCACCAAATTTAATAGCTGTTTAATCTAAAAAAAGTTCCTCTCTTAAAAGTTTCCTGATATTTCAGTTCAATAACTGGTAATTCAGTCTGAGTAAATGATCTGAATATACAGAGAGTAATTTATAAGAAAGAATAATTTCCACTTTCTTTATTTCTGTACTTGTTCTACATAAAACGCCCATTGTCATCTTACGTATTTCATAAAATTTGTGGTTTTTTTAATATGAATCTTCCTTCTTTTCTTTTTCCACTTTTTCCACTTTTGTTCTTTTCATTTTTTCTTTTCTTTTGTAAAAGAACACGTAGAAGGTAGGTGTCTTCTCTTGATTTGGATTTAACAATAGAGAAGTTTTCCATGGGGATAAAATGAATGACAGAGAGCGAACACTGCCGATGCTTCTGAGATACTGCTGGGTGATGTTAGCTATAGCATTTTATTTTCTGGCTTGCCTTGGGTTGGAAAATCACTTTCAGACCACTAACACTAAAGATGTAAAGATGGTTATGGAAATTGCAACTGTATATTACACATTCCTTCACAGTCCATTGAATATCTGGTTTTTATGCTCTGAGACATTTTCTCTGTATATTCTCAGATTGGAGGGCAAAAGAATTATAGGGTTTTATCTTCTGATAATGCTAAGCTATAATACTGACCCTTATCTGCTGTCTTGAAACTCAAAGTAGACTTCCATAGTCAAAGCTATGGTGTTCTCCAGGAGTCATGCATGAATGTGAGAGTTGGACCATAAAGAAGGCTGAGCACTGAGGAATGGATGCTTTTGAACTGTGGTGCTGGAGAAGATTCTTGAGAGTCTCTTGGACAGCGAGGAGATCAAACCAGTCAATCCTAAAGGCAGTCAATCCTGAATATTCATTGGAAGGACTGATGCTGAAGCTGAGGCTCCAATAGTTTGGCCACCTGATTTGAAAAGCCGAATCACTGGAAAAGACCCTGATACTGGGAAACATTAAGGGCAGGAGGAGAAGGGAGTGGCAGAGGATGAGATGGTTGAATGGCATCACCAACTCAATGGACATGAGTTTAAGCAAGCTCCAGGTAAAGGAAGGGAGGGCCTGATGTGCTGCAGTCCATTGGGTCACAAAAAGTCAGACACAACTCAGTGACTTGACAACATCTGCTATCTTGAAACTCAAAGTAGGCTTCCTAAAATGCCTATCTTTGATATATTCTGTGTCTTTTTGATATCATAAATCAAGTGTGTTCCATTTTGATAGGGAGACAAAATAATCTCTTTAAATAATAGGATAGAGGTACCAGCTACAATGTAGAACTGATTTGTTGGCTTATATACTTGATATCAGTGCAGTTCTTTTATGGAAACTTATATAGCAAAATGGCTGTCTGAGGAGGCCTTACAAATAGCTGTGAAAAGAAGAGAAGTGAAAAGCAAAGGAGAAAAGGAAAGATATTCCCATTTGAATGCAGAGTTTCAAAGACTAGCAAGGCGAGATAAGAAAACCTTCCTCAGTGATCAATGCAAAGAAACAGAGGAAAACAACAGAATGGGAATGACTAGAGATCTCTTCAAGAAAATTAGAGATACCAAGGGAAATTTTCATGCAAAGATGGGCTCGATAAAGGACAGAAATGGTATGGACTTAACAGAAGCAGAAGATATTAAAAAGAGGTGGCAAGAATACACAGAAGAACTGTACAAAAAGGAGCTTCACGATCCCGATAATCACAAGGGTGTGATCACTCACCTAGAGCCAGACATCCTAGAATATGAAGTCAAGTGGGCCTTAGGAAGCATCACTATGAACAAAGCTAGTGGAGGTGATGGCATTCCAGTGGAGCTATTTCAAATCCAGAAAGATGATGCTGTGAAAGTGCTGCACTCAATATGCCAGCAAATGTGGAAAACTCAGCAGTGGCCACAGGACTGGAAAAGGTCAGTTTTCATTCCAAGCCCAAAGAAAAGCAATGCCAAAGAACGCTCAAACTACCGCACAATTGCACTCATCTCACACGCTAGCAAAGTAATGCTCAAAATTCTCCAAGCCAGGCTTCAGCAATATGTGAACCGTGAACTTCCAGATGTTCAAGCTGGCTGTAGAAAAGGCAGAGGAACCAGAGATCAAATTGCCAACATCTTCTGGATCATGGAAAAAGCAAGAGCGTTCCAGAAAAACATCTATTTCTGCTTTATTGACTATGCCAAAGCCTTTGACTGTGTGGATCACAATAAACTGTGGAAAATTCCGAAAGAGATGGGAATACCAGACCACCTGACCTGCCTCTTGAGAAA
>SJYX01024820.1:474727-493248 GCA_006410675.1 Oreotragus oreotragus
GGATTGGGGGCAGGAAGAGAAGGGGACGACAGAGGATGAGATGGCTGGATGGCATCACCGACTCGATGGACATAAGTTTGGGTGAACTCCAGGAATTGATGATGGACAGGGAGGCCTGATGTGCTGCAATTCATGGGGTTGCAAAGAGTCGGACATGACTGAGCGACTGAACTGAACTGTTACTACAAACTCTGAAAGGAAATTAGTTTCAAAGAAATTAAAATTAGTATAAAATTAATAAGTACAGATAATAAGCCCAGCATCAGATCCTGTTCCAAAAATTTTATTTATTGTTTATTATCAGTGTAGTTCTACTTAAGAATTGGGGAAAAAAAAAAAAAGCTAGCACTGATTTGGTGGGAGGAGAAGGGGATGACAGAGGATGAGATGGATGGATGACATCACCTACTTGATGGGCAAGAGTTTGAGCAAGCTCCGGGAGTTGGTGATGGACAGGGAAGCCTGGTGTGCTGCAGTCTGTGGGGTCACAAAGAGTCAGACACTACTGAGCAGCTATACTGACTGACTGACTGATTTTCCCAAGCAGATGTGTTTTCAGAGTACAGATATGACACTCCTATAATCGGAAGATTCTCACTGGGAATGCATCTAAAGTCACGTCTACAGAACACCAGATGCATGGGATTCAGGAAATGATTAGCCTTTCCCAGAAGCTAACAGACCAGTTCAAAGGACTAATGTGTCCTGCTTCTCCAAGAATAAAAGATGCTTTATTGAAAGACAGATCAATTCATAATCTTTCACTTCCTATTTCTTAACTACAAGTTCAGTTGACACCTATAATTTTTTTCCTTTCTCTTCTTTTTTTTTTTTTTTACTTTATAATATTGTATTGGTTTTGCCATACATCAACACGAATCTGCCACAGGTATACACGTCTTCCCCATCCTGAACCCCCCTCCTCCTTTCCTCCCCATACCATCCCTCTGGGTCATCCCAGTGCACCAGCCCCAAGCATCCTGTATCCTGCATCGAACCTGGACTGGCGATTCANTATTGTATTGGTTTTGCCATACATCAACACGAATCTGCCACAGGTATACACGTCTTCCCCATCCTGAACCCCCCTCCTCCTTTCCTCCCCATACCATCCCTCTGGGTCATCCCAGTGCACCAGCCCCAAGCATCCTGTATCCTGCATCGAACCTGGACTGGCGATTCATTTCTTATATGATATTATACATGTTTCAATGCCATTCTCCCAAATCATCCCACCCTCTCCCTCTCCCACAGAGTCCAAAAGACTGTTCTGTACATCTGTGTCTCTTTGGTTCTCTTGCATACAGGGTTATTGTTACTGTCTTTCTAAATTCCATATATATGCGTTAGTATACTGTATTGGCGGAGAAGGCAATGGCACCCCACTCTAGTACTCTTGCCTGGAAAATTCCGTGGATGGAGGAGCCTGGTGGGCTGTAGTCCATGAGGTCGCTAAGGGTCGGACACGAATGAGCGACTTCACTTTCACTTTTCACTTTCATACATTGGAGAAGGAAATGGCAACCTGCTCCTGTGTTCTTGCCTGGAGAATCCCAGGGACGAGAGAGCCTGGTGGGCTGCCATCTATGGGGTCACATAGAGTTGGACACAACTGAAGTGACTTAGCAGCAGCAGCAGCAGCAGCGTACTGTATTGGTGTTTTTCTTTCTGGCTTACTTCACTCTTTATATTAGGCTCCAGTTTCCTTCACCTCATTAGAACTGATTCAAATGTATTCTTTTTAATGGCTGAGACCTACAATTTTAAGTTAATCAAAATTTTAATTTTTCTAACTGTACATAATTAGGCAACATCTCCAACTTTGGCTAAGACAACTAGAGAATTTTCCAAAAATGTATTATTACTTAAATAATATTATAAACAATAATTATGTGATTATTGTGTGCAATGTATGAAAATTATATGATATTAAGAATTATCATGTGATCTTTGCTAACCATCTTGAATGCAGTGAAGGCTACTGTTTTAAGACATCATGGACAAGCACATTACCTGAGATATATTTTCTCTTACATGTGTGAGACTACTTAGTTTAACCTTCCTATTAGTATGAATGCTCTACTCATCTCAGCACTGTGTTCCACTGATGGTTCATGATTATGATTAGGACTATGTTTGTCTTAAAATCATTAGACTAATTAAAGTATGTAGGAAGTTTTGGCTTAGATCAGACTATCATTCTTGAGCTGGGTTTTCATCTTTACATGAAATAGTGCTATAACCACATGTGGAAGAGGGTAATCATGCTTTTGCTTCCATTCTCCTGAGTGACACCAATTATTTCCCATCTCTTCTCTACTTCCAGTAAATTTCACATTCAGTTCCAAAGCAGATTTTGTCAAGTTCAGACGGAAGAGAACAAGGACGCTAATGATGGGGAGCAGAAGCGTGGCACAATCAGCCCTGCTGTGATTGGGGCTCTCAGGCTCCAGCTGCGCCTTCTTTTGAACCTGGCTCGCAGACTCCAGAGGACACTCAAATAGTGGGTACCTAAAACTGTACGTCAAAAAGCTTCATGAACCACAAACATGCATGTAGACAGCCATGCACAATAAATAATGTTTTGTTCAGAAAATAATGCTGGGGCATTATTGATCTTCGACCTATGCCAAGAAATGGCATTTACATGTGAATCTATTGGTAGCTGAAGATTTTAGAGGTCTGTAGGTTGCAAAATAAAGTTCTTTAACATTTTTTTCATCACTTTATGTGCCTAGCTATTTCTTATTTCACATCTCTATTTTTCCCTCATCTGTCTTTTAACAAATTTTTATTCTTCATTTTCTCTCTAAAATTGGTAATAATGCAGAAATAAAGTAGCATTTAAGTTATTTTGATTTTGTTCATTAAAAACACGTTTATGTGCCCCTGAAAGTTACTACTTCCTTTTTTGCTGCTTATTAGTTTGTTCAGCATACATGAGGAATAAATATCTTCCATAGCTATTGTGCATACAATTTTTTGTTTCAGATTATCTCTCTGCCCTAGACAGGCACATTCACACACACATAAGGAGACATAAAAGACGCGGGTTCGATCCCTGGGTGGGGAAGATTCCCCTGGAGGAGGGCGTGGCAACCCACTCAAGTATTCTTGCCTGGAGAATCCAAAGAACAGAGCAGCCTGGTGGGCGACAGCCCGTGGGGTCAAAAAGAGTAGGACACGACTGAAGCGATTTAGCACGCACACACACACGCACACACAAGCACAAGCAAAATACAACGCCAAGTGTCTTTTATTTTATTTTAATTAACTTATTTGTTTTAATTGGAGACGAAATACTGTCGTGGTTGTCACTATACAGTGACATGGGTCAGCCTCGGGTGTCCACATGTATTTTCATCTAGATGTGTTACGCCCAACAGTAAGATTCTAGTGCGGCTTTGCTGGATTGGTCATGTCTGGCTTATAAAAATTTGAATAACTAAAACTATTTTGGTTCTGTAAGTACACCAGTAAATATTTATTGGCTACTCACTATGTGCCCTTGTTAAGCTAAGATTGTGAAGAATAAGAAAGTTTTCTTAGGGTGCGTATTAAACGTTAGAAAGATTTTCTAAGACTCATTTCCCCAAGTATGTCAGAATTGCCCATAGTTATGCAGATGATGGTAAAATCGATCTTAATATCTATCTACCTATCTATTATCTGTGTATCACACCACATAATATACCACTCCATAATCCAGGTTTGAAAATTAATGACAGAAATTGATGTAATAAAATCCCACTGTGAGTTCTGCAGTCAGCTTCAGTGATCTGCATTGGGTTATTTAAATATATATATATATTTTTTGCATTGGATTATTGACATGCTGAGAGAACTAAATACAGCATCCTTCATTTAATGACCCAGATATTCTTAACACATTTTAGTCAAGGAAAAACTACTACACTTATATGTTTTTAAAAATAAACTCTCTTCAGGCTTTGTGAGTTTCCAGACCCTTCAAGAGCATATTCTAATATGTTTGTTTCAATAACGGAAGTGTGTGCTCTTAATGGTTTTTAAATATGGGCTATGCAGCCTTGCATATTAAGATAAGCCTAGAACCCTTCCAAAATCAGTGTGAATCCGGAGGTAAACTCAGAATTAAAAGAATTATAGTGCCCGTGATTTTAATGAGTCCAAGCAGGCACCGTTATATCTGAAGTGGTCTAGGGAACATTTTGGGTTTCCCAGGAAGCTCACTGGTACAGAATCCACCTGCCAACGCAGGAGCCTTGAATTCGATCCCTGGGTCAGGAAGACGCCCTGGAGAAGGGCATGGCAGCCACCGCGGGCGTCCTGCCCGAGCACTCCTGTGCACAGGGCAGCCCGGCGGCGACAGTCCGGTCAGACGCAGCTGAGCCCAGCACAGCGGGGGCACGCTCGCTGTGGCAGCACGCGTGGCCTGTGCGTGTCGCCACCACTTCCCCCCGGACGCAGGTGTGAGATACAAACTCAGCAAGGTTGGCTTTTTTTTTTTTTTTAACTTTTTATTTTATGTTGGAGAATAGCTGACTTGTCACCTCTTTCAGAGTCTACAAATTGTGCCTTAATACAGCTAAAATTATTCGCATAGGAAAGATTTGTGTATGTTTAAGATGATGGGAGTGCTTCCATTGAGAAAGAACAGTGGAATAGCCAGGAAGTAAAGGGGTTCCATGAGGTATAAGGCTCCTAAACGACGAGTGGCAGGATGAGCAGGGAAGCATTCATGGGGACAGGACCTAATCAGGATGAAAAGGCTCTGGTGGCATGTGTTAGGGTTACACAAGTTTACAGGGGGATTCGGGGAAAGCACATAAGATCTCATCCTTTATTCCCTCTGGGGATTAAAAGTTTTAATCTGTGAGTTTAAGTTGGTATTTAATCCAGGGAGCAAGCATTGGCTAGAACAAATAATTATACTAGAAACTGAGCCAGTTTTGAAAGTCTGTTTGGAATGGGTGACTACAAATATCTTATTGTATGATTATTTCAAAGGGTGCTCAACTTCCCAAATGCATATCTGGAAAATTCATTGTCTATATGAAAATGAAAACAGAAAAGATCAAGGGGTTTAGTTTTAAGAGTTTCGATAAACGCTGCATCACAGAATTTCACGGAGAGGAGAAAGCAAAGGGCTAATGAGTTAAAAGAATTAAGAATCAGTAATAGAGGCCCGGGAGTTAAAGGATCGTCAGAGTATGTTGCTAAAGAATTGGGCTGGAAGGAGAGGAAGGTGTGGTCAGGGCTTGAGCTGTTCAGATTAGCGATGGTGAATGTGGAACAGTTTTGGGAAATTGAGCTGTGCCTTAGTCATAGGGTGAAGAGGAAGAGGGGAGAAGCTTGCAGGAGATGACAAAAATAAAAAACAGCTCAGGGCCAGGGTGCTGTGTGGCCCTCTACATGGGGTTGAGTCACCCAAGGTAAGGACAGAGCTTGAAACAAAAGCAAACTCTGAGTTGCCATCATGTGCATGGATGCAGGGTGGGACCATCCGATTGAGCGTGATGACGAAGAGGGCATGGTGGTGAAGACCACAAAGGCAGGGAGTCTCGGAGAGTTACCTGCTTCATACGAGAGTTGCAGTGATTTACCTTGCAATTCAAAAAAAAGAAGAGATGCAACACATAGATCCTACCTTCTGATCTCGAGACCCAAGTGTATGACTCAACCAAATTTCAGAGGATACTCTGTTCTCAGGTTCAATGAGACAAACCAGTAGAGGGAGTACTTGGTGAAAGATGAGGACATGAGGGGAGTTTGCTGATGATGAAACTACACTGGCCAAGCACAATGGAAAACCTTCCGGAGGGGTGGCTGAGCCAGAAGCAAGGCCTACAGGACTTAGTGAGAACGGAGGTGTGGGTAAGATCGAATGACCCGGGGTTATTAAGTGTGTTAATGGAAGAAATTCGTGAGGCTAGTGAAGTGGTTTCAATAAACCCTTGAGCGAGAATAAGCCCTGGACCAGGGTTAGCTAGAAGATAAACAGGGTATAAAATGATTTAAGGAGGCTCTTTCTGTCAGGGTCATGCACGTCCGGAGTTGGCGCCTGCACAGCCCTGAGAGTGAGTGACTCCTTAAACATTAGGTTCTAGACTCCCAACTCTTTCTTCACCCTAATCTTTGTCCAGTTGACTTCAGAAGAATGATGGCACTTGAGCAACTGGGGTAACTATTTGTCACAGTGGTTACAGTCTCTGCACACAAATGTCTGCTAAATTACGGCCAAGTACAACCATGTGTGTATTTATTTTCTGGCCTTTGCCACTGATTTTTGTGTGTGTGCTAATATCACACTCTTAGCTTCTGTAGATTTTAGAATCGTTCATGGACTGGTGCAAATGATTTTCTATCACTGTTCTTCATTGAGGGTGTCGATTGGACTCACAATGAATTTATAAACAATTTTGTAAAAATGTTTCTCTTGCCAAGTCTTCCCATCAAGCACGACTTGGTTCTCATTTATTTAGGTGGGTTTTTTTTTTTTTTTTTTTNTAGATGTGTATAAGAGACAGCCTTTTCCTATGTGGAACCAGTCTGCTGTTCCATGTCCAGTTCTAACTGCTGCTTCCTGACCTGCATACAGGTTTCTTAAGACCGTACACAATCATCATTAACCAGACTTTATTAGTGTTGCCAACAGAACGAAAACATCATTTAGGTTTTCCTGTGGGGCACCCCAGATCCTTGGAACTGTGTCTGGTATCATATAATTAGTCAGATATTTGTAAATGAAGGGAAAAATGAAGGGAAATGAAAGAGGAAACAAAAGGATCTATTGTTCAATAAGCAGATTGTCATTTAAGATGAGATAACCGAGGCTCAGAGAGGTAGTCATTTGTCTGAGGTCATTGCATGCATTTGTTTATGTCATATGTTAAAAGATACTTTGAAAACTATTTGAAGTCAGAAATAGTAACAAGGTCATGAGCTTAATTGTGAAGAATTAAACTCTGGATGGGGGAGCCTGGTGGGCTGCCGTCTATGGGGTCACACAGAGTCGGACACGACTGAAGTGACTTAGCAGCAGCAGCAGCAATATGTTCTTACCTAATATATTTTTCTTTTTTTTTTTAAATTACAGTTGATAGTCTTAAATTTAATGAAAAATATGATGAAACGTCATTTCAAGGAAAGGACCTTTTTAAACTATAGCTTTAAATCTAGTATCAGCTAGTACTAGCTCATATTCCCAGAGATCTTTCAACGGAATGATTCTGATGGGCAATAGCGTAATGTCTAAATAAGGTAGGTTTCAAACAACATTCAAGCCTTTGCTAAGTAAGATACTGAATTTCATATAAATGCAAAATCCTACTGTATGCATCAAAATTTGTGTGAATTATATTATTATTGACAGAATGCTAGATAAATTGAGACTTTTGATAAACTTATTTTAAACCACATCCTAACAGTGTATGATGATGTTCAATACAATGCTCACATTGCTTTTACTTTCATTTAACTGAATATAAATATTTCAACTTTGTATTACATATAGAAATGATGCCAACTCAAGTGTAAAAACTGCTTTTCATCAAGACATTAAATATTCTTGAATCAGGTGCTTAAGATTTTTAAATAAGTGAATAGATTTTTGCATCTAGATATAGTTTTCCTAATGTGTTCATATTAATAGTTATTCTTCATTAGTGGTATTTTAAATGTTGTAAGTATGTTTCATTGACTGAAATATTCAGAGTGTGCAGTAATAATAACTGGTCAATGATAGTAATAATTACAGGAAATACTTGTCATAAATAAGTCTCCATTATGTTACTAGATTGGAATTGACTTCAGAAGGATCCATTAGATTAATGGTACTGCTTTAACAAGGGCTTGCTGCATAGCTCAGTTGGTAAAGAATCCAGCTGCAATGCAGAAGACCTGGGTTTGATCCATGGGTTGGGAAGATCCCCTGGAGGAGGGCATGGCAACTGACTCCATTATTCTTGCCTGGAGAATCCCATGGACAGAGGAGCCTGGCGGGCTACAGTCCATGGGGTCACAAGAGTCGGACACGGCAGTGACTAAACCACTATCACCATTACTTTAACAGATGGACTTGGATACTCACTTATTTCGCATATGCCCTAAGAGACTAGAGAAAGTCACCACCCATTTTGCAGGCAAGGAAACAGCAGTGAAACAACATTGCTAATTTACAAGTTGGTAATAGCAATTGCAGATTCAATTACACACAGTCTGTTTGACTCTAGAGACCTTACCCTACAACAGCTCCCACAGGGATTTCATTTTACACTGTTCTTCTTGCTGTTTAGTTGCTGAGTCCAACTCTTTGCAATCTCATGGACTGTAGCATGCCGGTTCTTTCGTCTTCCACTGTCTCCAGCAGTTTGTTCAAATTCTTGTTCCTTGAGTTCATGATGCTAATCTAACCATCTCATCCTCTGCCGTCCCCTTCTCCTCTCACCTTCAATCCTTCCCAGCATCAGGGTCTTTTCCAATGAGTTGGCTCTTCACATTAGATTACCAAAGTATTAGAGCTTCAGCTTCAGCAACAGTCCTTCCAATGAATACTCAGGGTTGATTTCCTTCAGGATTGATGGCTTTGATCTCCTTGCAGTCTAAAGAACTCTCAGGAGTCTTCTCCAGCGCCACAGTAACAGAGCATCAGTTCTTCGGTGTTCAGTTTTATTTTTCGGTCCAGCTCTCACATCTATACATGACTAGAGGAAAAATGAGAGCTTTGACTATAATGACCTTTGCTGGCAAAGTGATGCCTCTCCTTTTTAATACAGTGTTTCTGTTGGTCAGAGCTGTCCTTCCAAGGAGCAGGCGTCTTAATTTCTTGGCTGCAGCCATTGTCTGCAGTGATTGTGGAGCCCAAGAAAATAAAGTCTGTCCCTGTTTCCATGTTTTTCCCCATCTGTTTGCCATGAAGTGATGGGACCGGATGCTGTCATCTTGGTATTTTGAATGTTGAGTTTTGAGCCAGGGTTTTCACTTTCCTCTTTCACTCTCATTAAGAGGCCATACAGTTCCTCTTCACTTTCTGCCATTAAAGTGGTATCATTTGCTTATCTGAGGTTGTTGATATTTTCCAGGCAATTGGATTTCAGCTTGTGGTTCATTCAGCCTGGTATTTCACATAATATGCTCAGAATATAAATTAAACAAGCAAGGTGAAAATATGTAGCCTCCTTTCCCAATTTTGAACCCATCGGTTGTTCCATGTCTGGTTCTAACTGTTGCTTCTTGACCTGCATACAGGTTTCTTAGGAAACAAGTAGGGTGGTCTGGTACCTCAAATTAAATTAGATAACTTGTCATAGCACTCTTAATCTGCTATGGGATTAAGTATCAGGTAATTAAGTGCATATTATTGGACAAAGTTTTTTATGAAGCAATTTGTTACAGGTAATATTTTTGTTGATTGTTAAAAGATATCTTAAATTTTGACTCATCTGCATTTTCTAATATCTACGTTAGCTTTTCCACTCTACTTTTCTATGTAGGAAAATAATCATTGTGTTTTTAGGGAAGATGGACTTTGAGGTCAGAATATCCTGTGTTCCAACTGAAGCTCCATGTGTGATATCTTAGGAAAGTTGATCAACTTTTCTGTCTCTAAATTTCTTTATCTATATATATAGAGAGACAATACCTACTATGTATTTTTGCTTAAAAAAATAAGAAAATATAGAATGTAAAGCATTTATATTATAAAATTTGACACAGAGAAGAAATTTATTTTAAAAAGATAGCATTCTCAATAAGATATTTCTATTATATTATTTATATTATATTAGAATTAATGAAAGTGAAAGTGAAGTCGCTCAGTCGTGTCTGACTCTTTGCGACCCCATGAACTGTAGCCCACCAGGCTCCTCCATCCATGGGATTCTCCAGGCAAGAGTACTGGAGTGGGTTGCCATTTCCTTCTCCAATACTAGAATTAATAATGACTATCAAAAGTTTAGGTCAGGTTAGAAAGTCAGACTACTATATTCAATCAATTTTGAATATAAATGGTGAAAACTAGCTGCTAATGATTCATAGCCCACATTTCTGATTGAAATACTTATGAAAATATTTCAAGTAAGGCAAATGAAATATAATACACAAAATAGTGCTGTTGATAAACAACATGCCAGAAATCACAAAAATAAGTAAAAAAAAAGAATCTCCATTAATCGTAGCACTGAGGCAGAACGGCAGTTCACCCAGGTTGAAAACGTTAATAATTCCAACTGTCTCTCTGATGGCAGTTGTGGTTCAAAGAACCTAGATCTGTTTCAACCCTGTCCACCTTTGCTCTTGTTCCCCACACACTCTCTACCAGATTTTTCAGTTTTTCCACAACTTTATTTCCTGGAGCACTTCTTGGAGGTAATAAGATGAGTGGTTGGGAAAAAAATGGTCAGTGCAATAAGGTTACAGAATTCAATTTGCAGACCCCAAATACCTTATCTAAAACTTTTGGGAATGATATGGGCAAGCCGGAATTTCACTTTGATTTTTCAGAGGGAAGGCACTTCTTATGTGACATCTAAGACAATTCTTATACACTGTGTATGAAAATTCACATAAAGGAAAAATGATGAAAAGTTCTAGATCACCTCACATTGATTTTGGCCAGATCTTACTACTAAATTAGTTATGGCAAAGTAATCTTGATTTCAGGGTTTGGGTTTAGAAACTGTAGCTAAGGGAATGTAAGGCTGTACTATACCTCTTTCCTTAGAAAGCCGGAATGCAAGTCTGCATACTAAGTTTAAACATCCTTGCAATGTAGAAAGCTCTACATCTGACTTGACCTTCTGATGTGTAATATATTTCCTTCATCTATTCCTCTTAGTGCTGACCGAGTATCAGGCTTCACGCTAGCAAGAGAGATTCAAGGATGAACAAGACACATGATGTTCATGTCCTCAAGATATTGATGGTTTAGAACAAATAAAAGTCTCTAAACAATCGTTAAATACATGGATTAGTAGGCAATTTGAATGGGGATCAGGAGCGCAAAGGCTTAGAAAGAAGAGCTCTGATGGAGATAAGTGAAGTACCCAGCCTTGTCTGAGAGAGAAGGGATTTCTTCGAGAAAGTGACGCTGAAGTTGGGAGCGAGAAAGGGGCGTGGAGTAAGAGTGGCTCTGAGGGGAGGGGAGTCAGTTGACCGGAATAAAGGAAAGACTTCCACGGGGAAAAAGGAAAGTGTTTTCCGGGGACAGATTGAGTCAGGGCTTGTGAATAATAATTATGGATTTGGGCCTTTATCCTAATAACAATGAAAAGTCACGAGGGATTTTAAAATGAATCATCACGCTCAGACTTGCATTAAAAATAATTCTGTGTTTCAGCAAGGGAAATATATCAGAGTGTGGGAGATGAGTTAAAGGCCTGTTTTGAGAAATACTGCTTTATCAGCAACTCTCTGGGGACGCCGATTCTGGGACTGTAATTCACAGCAAGGGAGCACCATTAGTGGTCCTTTACATTCACTACGCGTTACAATTTGAAACGGATGGATGTTGTGTCTCGGAAAAGATATCGTAAGTATTTGCATATTTTAGAGAAGGAGGTAGAAAATAGTCATAAGGCAAGATACGAAGAACGGACAGTTGTAATATAAGCGAAACCTTATGTTTTGATAAAAAAGATAAGTGATACATTTAATAAAAGGCCACTATATCTGTTTTTTGTCAGAAAATATGTATTAAGTGACAGCTGTCAAGAAAATGCAGTTTCTTGAAACTCAAGTGCTAGAGTATTTTATACACACACACACACACACACACACACGTTAGAGAAGGAAAGCTATGACAGACCTAGACAGCGTATTACAAAGCAGAGGCATCATGTTATTGACAAAGGCACATATAGGCAAAGCTATAGTTTCTCCAGTAGTCATGNTCTTGAAACTCAAGTGCTAGAGTATTTTATACACACACACACACACACACACACACGTTAGAGAAGGAAAGCTATGACAGACCTAGACAGTGTATTACAAAGCAGAGGCATCATGTTATTGACAAAGGCACATATAGGCAAAGCTATAGTTTCTCCAGTAGTCATGTAAAGATGTGAGAGTTGGACTATAAAGAAGGCTGAATGCTAAAAAACTGATGTTTACAAATTATGGTGGTGGAGACGGTGCTTGAGAGTGCCTTGGACAGTAAGGATATAAAAGAAGATAAAACCAATCAATCCCAAAAGAAATCAACCCCAGAAGGACTGATGCTGAAGCTGAAGCTCCAATACTTTGGCCACCTAATGTGAAGAACTGACCTGTTAGAAAAGATCATGATGCTGGGGAGGACTGAAGGCAAAAGGAGAAGGAGGTGGCAGAGGATGAGATGGCTGGATGCATCGACTCAGTGGACATGAATCTGAACAAACTCCAGGAGAGAGTGGAGGACACAGGAGCCTGGCCTGCTGAACTCCACGGTGTCACAAAGAGCCAGACAAGACTTGGTGGCTGACTTGGCAACTATATATATATGTAATGAGATAGCAATGGTGAACTTTGCTATCCAATGGAAATTAACTTAGTGAGAATACACCTACCAAGTTGCTTCAGTCATGTAAAACTCTTTGTGACAACATGAGCTGCAGCCCTCCAGGCTCCTCTGTCCATGGAATTCTGGAGTGGGTAGCCATTTCCTTCTCCAGGGAATCTTCCTGGGTCTAACCCAGGGATCAAACCTGGGTCTCCTGCATTGCAAGAGGATTCTTTACCATCTGAGCCACCTAGNTTTTTTTTTTTTTTTTTTGCCTTTAGTAAAGTTTCATAATATGCTTTACATGGGTCCTGAACATTTCTAGTTGAATTGATTTCTAGACATTTTATATATTTTGTTGTTCATACGATGGAATAATTTTCTATTATATTTTGAACAGTTTTGGTTACTATATAAATAAACATTGTTGCTGTTTAATTGTACCAATTCCCATTATTGAACCATCTTATCCAGATTAATAAGGCATCAGTAGATTTTCTTGTATTTTCTCCACAGACAATAGCTTATATTTATATATATGATAATAGTTTTTGTCTTTTTCCAATATTTGTACCAATTATTCAATTTTGTTTTCTTTTTGCCCTGGACAGAATGTCTAGTAAGATTCTAAATAGTAATGGCAATATAATGTATTCTGTGCTTCTCTCGATTTTATGCAAATATTTCTACTTATCTAAGTTATATGTCTCTGAATTCTTTTTATTTTAGTGCCTTTTCTAGTTGCTATCTAGAGAACCCAGTCCCTTTAAAATGACAGCCCCATACTCTATGCCATGGAAGTGCTCAGACTGAAATCCCTAATCTTTGTCCTTTAAAGCTTATGTAGCTATTGTTATTTAGTTGCTAGGTCACATCTGACTATTTTGTGATCCTATGGACTATAGGAGATCAGTCCTGGGTGTTCACTGGAAGGACTGATGTGGAAGCTGAAGCTCCAATACTTTGGCCACCTGATGCGGAGAGCTGACTCGTTGGAAAAGACCCTGATGCTGGGAAAGATCGAGGGCAGGAGGAGAAGGGGATGGCAGAGGATGAAGTGGCTGGATGGCATCACTGACTCGATGGACATGAGTTTGAGTAAACTCTGGGTGTTGGTGACAGACAGGGAGGCCTGATCTGCTGCAGTCCATGGGGTCCCAGAATCAGACAAGGCTGAGCGACTGAACTGATAGACTGAAGCCCACTAGGCTCCTCTGTCCATGGAATTCTCCAAGCAAGAATACAGAATGGGTTGCCATTTCCTTCTTCAGGAGCTCTCCCTGGCCCAGGGATCAAAGCTGCATCTCCTACATTGGCAGGTGAATTTTTTGCCACTGAACTACCTGAACTCTTATGTAGCTACCAATGATAATTCAGGGTAGAGCCGTCATAAAAACAAACCAACCACTCAGCACTGCATACTCATTTTTCGCTTCCGTGCTGTGTTTGACAAGCCAATGATAAGCTGTTCTTCATCTTTTAAAGGCATTCCTTTATTTCTGGTGAAACAAAATCAAAATGTTCCCAATAATTAATGATGTAAAGTGGGAAAAACTTTTTTCTGTAGTAAAAGCAGCAAAGACTTCAGGATTTTAAAACTATGCTGTTGCTATTTATATAAATGCAGAATTTTTTTATATGACTACTAAACTTTTCTGTCTCTCTGTCAGAGTAAAATAAAGCAGTTCTTTGCAAGGAGACCCATGAAAATTACACACACGTGCAGAGTGATTGGGTTGCTTGATAGTTTGTGTAACTTCATGAGCATCAGAGCAGACTAGCCTCCGAAGATGTCCCAGTACTGGTCATCTATGAAGGAGAATTCTTCATATCTCTTCCTCTCATGTGCTGTGCATTCTCAGACTCTCTCCCCCCTCTCTCTCCTTGCCCCAGCCCACCCTCTAAAACTCTTGTGAGTATACCATTGCTACTATTACTTACGAAATAAAAACTGGAAAGAATAAATTCCCATACATTTTGTGAAAGTGAAAGGGAAGTCGTCAGTCGTGTCCGACTCTTTGCGACCTCGTGGACTGTAGCCCACCAGGCTCCTCCGTCCATGAGATTCTCCAGGCAAGAATACTGGAGTGGGTTGCCATTTCCTTCTCCAGGGGATCTTCCCGACCCAGGGATCGAACCCAAGCCTCCCACATTGCAAGGAGATGCTTTAACCTCTGAGCATACCTTCTGCATTTGTTCATTAAATCAGATTACTATTTTAAAATGTGGTGGTAATCCTTAGAAAATCATTTAACCATTTATTTTATCAGCTCAATTCTCTTCACTTTGGAACTTTGGAGAGTAATGGCAGCTAGCATTGATTTAGTGTTTTCCGTGTACCAAGTGTTGTCACAGTAACCCTGTGAATAGCTCTTGATAGCCTCCATAAATCATAGATTAAATAAATGAAGCACAGATTGGTTAAACAACTTAAGGGCACACATCTAATAAGTGGTAAAGTTAATATTGAAAATTGCTTTGTTACTCAATATGGGACAAAACTAATGGATGGAGACATTCCTCGGAAATGTAGATGCATAAATCTGTGCTTCTTTTCTACATGGAAGGGCCGTATAATACAGATATAAAATTTTATAATATTCTCTCAGACTCTTGCCAGTTTAACAACCCAGGAATATCTTTCTCAAAGACCTGGCAGAATCACTAGAAAAGATAGGGCCTTTCTTTCCAGTCCCTGCACTGGGGTAGGAGCCGAAACTTTGATAAGTGGCAATTTTGCAAACACAAATGGCCTCCACAGTGAATAACATCCTCCAGTGCTTCCCCATTAGCTCACCTCAGGGTTTAAAATTCCTCCTGCCTTTTGCTCCGGCAGAGTGAAGTTTAGTCTCTCTCCCTGTGGCAATTGTTTTGAATCATTGCAGTTTTCTTGTATAAAGTCTTCTTGCCTGTTTAACTTTATCTGTTATAATTTTCCTTGACACCCGAAGAATCTTCTTTTTGAGAGAAGATGCAACAAAATATGGATGAAAGTCTTCCAGTCTCTTCTGGCATCTGTTGAGGAATCTGGGCAACATCAGAAAATCCATTGGCCCTGGCAGAGTGCATCTCATCCTATACTTCTAAGACCCATTTTTTCCACCAAAACTTTAAATTCAAGGCTGGTGGATGCACTAAACAGGTGCCTATAAAAGCTAATGTGGTGTGATTAGCAATAGAATCAAAGGTTTCAGCTCCATCAAATATTCTATTCTCTGGACTTTGCTTTTCTCTGCAGTTGGCTGGAGTGGGAACAAAGTAGTCTCAACTGCTTTCTGTGTAATATTCATTGCTATTCCGATGTCTGTCTCACCGTAGGCTTTTTATATCCTTCACTTTCTAAATCCTCTGTAGTTTCCCTGAAAATTGGAAAGAATATGATGATCCTGTGGTTACTGCTGCGGATTACGGATGATGGTAATGAGACCTATCATATAATAAAAACTGTGCCAGTCAAATGCTAACCGCTGTATGCAAATTAGCACATTTAATTCTCACAAAACCATGTGAAGAAAATACTATCATTCCCTTCATTTTACAGCTGATGAAATGGAGATAATGGAAAGTAAATAACTTGCTTAGAATTATAGTTAGAACGTGGTCCTTTTTTGTCCATCAGGATCTTTCTTTGTCTAATTTTCTTGCAAAGAAACAGTCTATTTCAAATCCTGACTTGCCAAGTATGAAAGTTTTGAAGGGTGGTATATATTTCTCTGTCTCCATTTCTTCATCTTTAAATGTGCGTAAGGAATGCCACACAAGATCTTGTTACCTTCAGAGGAATGATGCCTATTAAGCTTTTAGCACAGAAATCAACCAAAATGAATACTAACGGTACCATTTAACCTTTCAGTGATTGTATGTAACTGTTAATCGCTCAGTTGTGTCCAACTCTTTGCCACTCTATAGACTGTAGCCTGCCAGGCTTCTCTGTCCATGGAATTCTGTATTTTGGTTTATTTAGCATATTTGCTCCAAAATACTATAGTATTTTCCCCATAAGATAGCAGAGGTCCAAAAACCATACACTCATATACCGTTATTCAGCTGACTCTCATTAAACCAGAATGAGCTTAATCTATTAAAAAAAGTTTTAATATTTGAGTTCACAAGCAATGTAGAAAACTTGATGAGGGAAATGAGAATTTTAAAAAGTATATTCTTCTTGAGAAGGCAGTCAAGTGAAGACTGGGGAGATTAGGACAGAAAGTCACATACAGTCCAGCAGGTAACAAAATTCAGTGGACCCAGTCCTGGCGTTTGTGATTCCTGTCTTCCAGGATGCAAATGGGAACCTGCCCACATTCACTGATGGAGGGATTCCTTCTCGTTTTGAATTCCCCATTGTTGTTGTTCAGTTGCTAAATCGTGTCTGATTTTGTGACTCCATGGACTGTAGCCTACCAGGCTCCTCTGTCCATGGGATTTCCCAGGCAAAAATACTGGAGTGGGCCACCCTTTCCTTCTCTAGGGGATCTTCCCAACCAAGGGATCAAACCCTTATCTCTTGCATTGGCTCCTTTACCATCTGAGTCACCAGGGAAGCCCCTGGCATTGGCAGGTGGAATCTTGACCGCTGAGTCACCAGGCAAGGGAAGGTTTGATATTAACTCAGATCAGAAGTTTTGGAGAGTTTAAGAACTAGGGAAACGTTTGATCTTTTACCGAATGTCGAGCTTCTTGCTGATATGTGAATTCCAGTTTTTCAAAGCTCATTTTCCTCTTCCTTTCTCAGTAGAGTCATTCCAAAGAAAGTACTTCTGATTTTCAGTGCTGCTAAAATGCCACTCTGAAGGAAATGGGGACAGCATTATTTCAAACCACATGAATATTACATCAGAATAACATTGCACAAAATGGGTTTTTCTCAAAGCTTTCTTTTCGTTTGGGAACTGAATCTCTGCTTGATTTTTTTTTGTTGTTGTTGAACATCTGTGAGCTACTTCAATAATTAAATAACCTTTCTTTGATTTTGTAATGTAGGAGGTATTTGACACTCAGCTACTTTTAAGTAGCATTCTGCTTGCTGATCCAACACTGTTCTGTTTATCTGTTATGAAAAAACATTGTACATAAATGGATTTGAAAATGTTTTTACCTTCAAAACACACATACATCTGTTAAAATAACCTGCTTTCATACACACATGCATATATACACAAAGAAAAAAGTAAGGAAAAGTGAGGACAGAATCTATTTTATTATCTTGTATTCTCTTGCCCTCATATAGTCTACAGGACCTTTGCTTTCTGAGAATTTTGGTGTCAGGACATTAATGTTTGGTGTCAGGACATAATTATATATATTTGCATACATATATACATACATTTGTGTATATAATGTGTGCTTACATACGATTTATATATTCCTACATGTTTGCACACATGCCTAATTTTTCTAAAAATGTTTCCTTTTATTCATAAAAATAATACATATTCATATACACAATTCAGTTATTAGTTAACCAAATACTCTTTGGAATCAAGTTGACTTCATCTAGAGTCTAAGTTCTGACCTTCACTAGCTAGGTGACTTTGAGAAAGTCACTTAATATCCCTTAGACTTAGATTCCTCACTAAAATGCAAGTAATAACAATAAACTGTGGAAAATTCTGAAAGAGATGGGAATACCAGACCACCTAACCTGCCTCTTGAGAAATCTGTATGCAGGTCAGGAAGCAACAGTTAGAACTGCACATGGAACAACAGACTGGTTCCAAATAGAAAAAGGAGTACGTCAAGGCTGTATATTGTCTCCCTGCTTATTTAACTTATATGCAGAGTACATCATGAGAAACGCTGGACTGGAAGAAGCACAAGCTGGAATCAAGATTGCCGGGAGAAATATCAATAACCTCAGATATGCTGATGACACCACCCTCATGGCAGAAAGTGAGGAGGAGCTAAAAAGCCTCTTGATGAAAGTGAAGGAGGAGAGCGAAAAAGTTGGCTTAAAGCTCAACATTCAGAAAACGAAGATCATGGCATCCGGTCCCATCACTTCATGGGAAATAGATGGGGAAACAGTGGAAACAGTGTCAGACTTTATTTTTTGGGGCTC
>SJYX01024822.1:0-11579 GCA_006410675.1 Oreotragus oreotragus
AAGATTTATGGAGAAGGAAAGGGCGACCCACTCCAGTATTCTTGCCTGGAAAAGTCCATGGACCGAGGAACCTGGCAAGCCGCAGTCCACAGTGTTACATGCCTGAGAAGAGTGGAGGGAGATGGGTTGGTAGCAATAAACTGGTAGAATTTAAAAAAAAAAGAAAAGCTTAAGATTTAAAACATAATTTGTATTTAAAAAAATTATTGTGTTGGAGCGTAGTTGGTTTACTATGCTGTGTTAATTTCTGCTGTACAGCCAAGTGCTTCACTTATACACATAGGGACATTCTTTTTCATATTCTTTTCCATCATGGTTTATCACAGGATTCTGAATATAGTTGCCTGTGCTACTCAGCAGGGCCTTGCTGCTTGTCCAGTCTAGGTAGTGTGTTGGCCAAAATGTTGGTTTGCAGGGTTTTCCATATCATCTTATGGAGAGTCTCAAGCGAACCTTTGGGCCAGCCTGATACAGCAGTTTGCATCTGAGAATCCCAGATTCTCGATCCACCCTTCCCCTACCCTCTTCCCCCTCAGCATCCACAAGTCTGTTCTCTGTGAGTCTGTTAACCGTTTCGTAGGTAAGGTCATTTATGTCATATTTTAGATTTGGCATTTGTCTCTTTCTGACTGACCTCACTTAGTCTGATAATCTCCAGGTCCATTCATGTTGCTGCAAATGGCATGTTTCATTCTTTTTTTTATGACTGAGTAATAATCTGTTGTATATATGTACCAATCATCTTTATCCATTCACCTGTTGATGGACGTTTACATTGCTTCCATTTCTTGGCTATTGTGAACAGTGCTGCTATGAACATTGAGTTGTATGTGTCTTTTTGAATTATAGTTTTGTCTAGGTATATGCCCAGGAGTGGGATTGCTGGATCATATGGCATTTCTATGTTTAGTTTTTTGAGGGACCTCCATACTGTTCTCCATAGTGATGTTACCAGTTTACATTCCCAGGAACAGTATAGGAGGGCTCCCTTTTCTCCATGCCTTCTCTAGCATTTGTTATTTGCAGATTTTTTGATGACTGATGTGAGGTGGTACCTCATTGTAGTAAAACATACTCAGTTTTTTTAATTGAAAGACTTAAGTGTGCTTGGGTTAACAAGTATGTGACTTGACCATTTCAACTGTAAATTTTATGAAATCTCAATGTAGATCAAGTATTTTCAATCAGAATTTAGCATCTGAATTGAGAGATACACACCAGAATTCAAGGATTTAGCATGAACAAAACAGTATAAAATATCCCATTAATTTCTATGTTAGTTACGCGTTGACATGGTATTTTTGGATACAGTGGGTTACGTTTACCTGTCTCTTGTAGCATTTAAAAATGTGACTCCTAGAGAATGTGAACTGACAGGTGTGGGTCACATTGGTAGCTCGTGTGATATCTCTGCTAGATAGCACTGCCAAAGGTGAAGGGAGATATGCTCCCTCCCTTTCTTCTAAGGGGAATTCCTGGNATGGTATTTTTGGATACAGTGGGTTACGTTTACCTGTCTCTTGTAGCATTTAAAAATGTGACTCCTAGAGAATGTGAACTGACAGGTGTGGGTCACATTGGTAGCTCGTGTGATATCTCTGCTAGATAGCACTGCCAAAGGTGAAGGGAGATATGCTCCCTCCCTTTCTTCTAAGGGGAATTCCTGGGAGTGGCTCATGGCTTCTCCACCAGAGAGCTGCTCACGCAATGATTCTCCTGTTTCCGGTGCGTGAGCAGATGAAAGTGTGGGGAATTTGTATGAGGTGCCCTGGGACCTGACTCAGGCTGCTGGGGGAGAAATGTTTATTTGAAGAACCTGTGGTTCCACCTTTCCCTGGCCTGCATCAGTCC
This sequence comes from Oreotragus oreotragus, assembly GCA_006410675.1. Taxonomy (NCBI): domain Eukaryota; kingdom Metazoa; phylum Chordata; class Mammalia; order Artiodactyla; family Bovidae; genus Oreotragus; species Oreotragus oreotragus. The sequence goes on from SJYX01024822.1 coordinate 1,852, forward strand.
GCAGGCTCGGCCTTGCTGAGAAATGGCACACATTTTCATTACTTTTCTAGCCTGGACCAGAAAGCAAATGGATGTCTCTTTAAGACATGGGGCTCCAAGAGCCCAGAGCCCGGGCTCACTGTCACAGCTCACTTTCAGGTTCACCTGTAACCATGACAACGCCATTGATGCAAGTTGCCATGGAACATAATTTAACCTGGATCAGATTTTTTAAAAAGAATGGAAAAACAAACAGCTTTGTCTCAGGGGACTATCAGAAATGGGATCGCGGGTGATTCCTTCTTAACTACCCTTCTCATTTAATTACTTTGGCTTTTCATGTCCCTGGAGAAGTGTTTCTTCCAGGAGCGATTTCCTGGGCAGGCTGGGAGTGTTTGCAGGGAATGGCTGGCATTATGGAGTCCAGTGGCTCGATGACCTTAAGCTGGTCCTGGGTAGGGAGATTTTCACCACATCCCCTCAAGTCCATCATATTTCTGCACGTTAGCTTTAGTGGGGGAAATTTCAGACTTGTTTCATTTCAGAGCTGAAAGGTGCCTGGGTTGGAACATAAGATGAGGGGAGTAAGGGATCGATCTGAACCCACTTGAGTTGGGGTTCAATGCAAATCAGAGAGACCTAAAAAGCAGAGGGTGGGGAGCAGGAAAGAGACGCACCCAAAGAAATAGTGGAGAAGCATTGTGATCCTAAGTTTAAATAGAAAATATCAGGAACTCATCATTTCTCCTGTTTCTTTTGAAGAAGGAGCATGTGTCTCCCTGGCTTTGTTTGCTGTTAAGGTTGATGTGTGCGCTCAGTCCTGTCTGACTCTTTGCGACCCCACGGGCTGTATCCCACCAGGCTCCTCTTGTCCATGGGCCTTCATGCCTGAACTGTTGTTTCCAGATACTATTACTCACTTTAAGGAGACCAGGCTCCTTGAGAAACAGTTGATTCCACACCTGAGGCAGAAACGGTCCCAGATGTCCTGGGGCATGTGGTTAGGCTGGACAAGGAAGAAGCCATCAGATACCAATGGAATTACGTCAGAGGCATCCAGGGGTCAACTAAGGTCTCCCACTGGCTAAAAATGGAACAGTCTTAAATAAGAAATCAATGCGATAGGCTGAAATTACAGTGGACTGGATTAAAATCCATCAATTTATAATGATACATTAAAAGAAAAAAACTTTACTGGTCAGTCTTTGAATGTTGCTCACATTCAAATGCTGGATTCCAACAAAGAAAGAATCAAAGGAGAATCAAAGCATTTGTCCTGTCTCACCTGCGTGGACTGTTCCTCAGGGTAACCAAATAGTGTTGATGAAAGTTCTTTTTAGAGAATTCCAGCTCATGGATGCAGGTGGAAGGATGCACTTAAAGTGATGTACTTAGGTACCAATCATATACAGATGCTGAAACCACTGAGTGAAACGTTGGCAAGGAAGTTTCTAAGAAACATATCGGGTTGCTAACACCTGAATCCACTGATTTTAGTGTTACTAAAAATGGAACAACCAGACATATGAGCCAGAAAGCAATCTTTGTCCCTGCAGGCTGGAGAAACCCTTCCCCTGACTAGAGGCAGCAGGTAGCTGAGCCTGAGATAGCTCCTCCAGTCCCTCAGACAGCATCTGTGGGTGCCCCCCCACCATCCCGCCCCCCACCAATGTCACCAGATACACTGAGCTGACCAAACTGTACCACAGAGGGGTCTGAACATTAAACAGTTATTGGACCCACAGCCCACAACAGTAGGCCAAAGTCTAGTGTTATTATAAGAGAACAGAGAGAGATTTAGATACACAGACACTGAAGGGGAAAGTCTAAGTGAAGATAGAGGCAGAGACTGGAGTGATGCGTCCACAAGGATTGCCAGCAACCACCAGAAGCTGGGAGGGAGGCATGGACTCTCTCAGAGCCTTCAGAAGGAACGAACCCTACTGATACTTTGAATTTGGAATTCTAGCTCCCAGAACTTTGAATTTCTGTTGTTTTAAGCCACCCAGTTTGAGGCATATTTTTACGGTAGCCCTAAGAAACAGGATAAAAGATGAATGGTCCAGTAACCATGCCTGCCTAAGCCTGTTGTCCTAATTCTCATGCCAACTTGCCTATAGAAGTGATGAGAGGAGGCTGAACTGATCACTGATACAGAGGAGACTCCATAAGTCCCCAAGGGACGGAGTATCACTGCCTAGCTTCAAGGAGGGCGCCTTGGGGCTTGGCAGGTAGCAAAGACTGAAAAAGCAAGATATGCCGCCGGGCCCAGGTATACAGAATTCCAGGAGCTGTGCTGAGTCTGAGAAGGGGACTCTCAGCCTTGGAAAGTGACAGGGACATAGTGAGATTCTGTGGACCACATGTTCTCAAGGCAGTGCCTGCCAGCTCACCCACTCATCCGCAAACCACATCACAGGCAGAGGCACTGATGCTGAAAAGATGGGCAGGACAGCCTCCCTGCCCTTAGGACACTCACAGTCCAGTGGAGGAGAGGGCCAAGACCCTGTGTTACAGGGAACAGAAGGGCAAGGAGCCCCCGGGGAGAAAGGGCAGCATGTGCAGTGGATTGTAGATGAGCGGGACCCTGGCCCTGTTAGGAAGTGCAGGCAAGGGATACGAGCAAAGATGTAATGTTTGTAACACTGACCCCAGGGTCTGTTTGTCAAAACCCCGGAGCACAAGGTGTGGGAGGAGCACAGAGCTCTGGGGGTTTATCTGTGAAGTGTCATCTGGCTTCCAGAAACGAGACACAGAGTCGACAGCTGAGGACAAGCCCCGAGGCGCCCTCCTTGAAGCTAGGGGGCACACTGCCTTCCGGGACTGACACAGGCAAGAGGCTGGAATCCAGGGGACCCTACAGGCAGCGAGGACCTCGGACCCCATGGGATAGGGGCCCTCTGGTATCAGAGGACACAGCAGTTTGGGAGGCGCGCCAGCTCACGTCGTGGCAGGAAGCAGAGCTGTGGTGGCCACAGCCCTACCCCTTTTCCCTCTGGAAATCCTTGTCTGTGTCCCGGCCCTCCTTCACCTGAATTCCGGCAGCACCGTCATTTACTGCCTGCTGCCCTCTCCTGGCATCCCGTGGAACTACAACCACTGCAACTCGAGGCTTATTCTTTGGACTGCAAGGAGATCCAACCAGTCCCTCCTAAAGTCAATCAGCCCTGAATATTCCTTGGAAAGACTGATGCTGAAGCTGAAGCTCCAATACTTTGGCCACCTGATGCGAAGAGCTCACTCATTGGAAAAGACCCTGATGCTGGGAAAGATTGAAGGCAGGAGGAGAAGGAGATGACAGAGGACGAGATGGTTGGATGGCATCACCGACTCAGTGGACCTGAGTTTGAGCAAACTCTGGGAGATGTCCCCATCTCTGAGAGATGTCCCTCCCAGAGGACAGGGAAGCCTGGTATGCTGCTGTCCATGGGGTCACAAAGAGTCAGACACAACTGAGCGAATGAACAACAAAAAGACTTATTCTTCAGAGGATGAGTTGTCTGGGACAGGTTTCAAGTGGGAGGGTATCAGAGCCTGAGGGGGTAATTTTGTTCAGATAAAGAAACTGAGGCCCACAGGGATGGGGTAAGAGTTAGGCCATGTTAGTGGACTTGAGCTTCCTCGTCTACAGGCACAGATAATCTCTGTTACCCATCCTCACCTGCACATCTGGGAAACGGGCTGCTCCTGAGAAGGCACCTAGGGTCTAACTACAGAAGCTTGTCCACAGTCAGCCATGTGATTTTGGCTATCATGTTGTAGCTGTTTATCATCCCAAATTCGCTGGAGTCTAAAGAATCTAGGACCCAGAAGACTGAGAGGACAGCTAGAGACCTGGTTTCTTACCTCTCAGGACGAGAGTCTAGCCTCGGGCGCTTTAGAGTCAAGAGATATAGGGAGAATGAACGGGACAGACGCTCCGGGAGGGTGTGTCACTGCTCAGCTCCACATCTTTTAGGAAACCAAGTTGGCATCCTGAGGGGTGAGATCGCAAGGTCCTTTTCCTTTTCTGAGCGGCCACAGGTCTCCTCCACTCTCAGTCATGAGCCCTGCCTTTCTCCTTTGAAATCCAGCCTCCCGGGCAAGTCTCTGAGCCTCAGGCCGTGCCTGGCTTGTCTTGGAGGTAAAATGAAATCTTCAGTCTACGGAATGCTGAGGGTGAAATGCAGTCTGTGGCCACCTTCCCTCTGACACCAGAGTAGAGCTGCATCAGGCCAGTTAAGGCTACAGTTCCTTCTGAAGTGCTGGTTCTAAACTGGGGGCAACAGCAGCCCCAAGGTGGCAGGACTTGGCAGGAGTAAAACGGAAAAAAGAAGAGCTTTCTGTGTTTAAATGCTGATGTGGGGGCCTTGGGTATCACCCACCCAAGATGGGTAGTGAACACTCACACAAGGAACTTTGAAACTGTGACTATACATCATTGACCCCATAAAAGACTGGCTGTAGTTAGGTGTGTCTCCCAGGCCGAGACAAAGCAGGGATCCAGGAATAGGTCCACAAGGTGAACGTGGGTGATGTGAGGAGGGGAGGTCAGTGATGCCCGCAGAGCCTGAGTGCAGCCTGGCCTTACCTGGCCTCCTGATGCTCACATACACACGCATCCAGTCGAGATCGCAGGTAAACATTCGGTCAACAGGCTTTACAGAGCATTGGTCTCTGCCAGGTGGTGTTCGGGGTGCCAGGGAATCCAGAGGAGCAAGACGAATCACATGTCCACCTCTCTTGAAGAAAAGAGGAAGAGAGTATAACCCTAGGGAGTGGTACACGCCAGGAAGGAAAAGAAACAGGGGGGTTTGAGAATGACAGGGGTCAGGGAGGGCCCATGGAGAGGTGACATAAGAGCATGAGGCAGATGAAGGCATTTCCCCCGCTGAGCACGTGCTCTCTAGTCCCGTCTCCCGGGACAGAAGAATGGTATGCTTCAGGCTCAGCTGTGGACCCAGCATGTCGCCTGGTTGGCACTCAGCACTGGGTGGTGGATGGCTGTCGCTGGGGGATGGTGCCTGGCGGACTCCCTCCGGGCCAGCAGCCTGTGCAGTGTGGCTGCAGAGCCTAGAGGACTGGCTGGCCCTTGCTCTGAGAGGGCAAAGGAGGCAGGCAGTAAGCTGGGGTGGGGGGGGGTGGAGCTGTGGCTTCTGAGTGTGCACACAGAGCTTGTACCCCCAGAACAGCCTTCCAGCCACTGAAAGATAGAGTCAGAATTGTCCTCAGCCTTCCAGACAAACCATTCTTTTAAAAAGGAGATCTGAAACTTCCCTGATGGTCCATTGGTTAAGACTGCACTTTCATTGCAGGGAGCAAGGGTTCGATCCCTGGTCCAGGAACTAAGATCCTGCATGTTGCAGGGTGCTGCCTAGAAATTAAAAAAAAAAAAAAAAAGTAAAAGAAATAAAAAGATCTGGAGTTAGACACTAGGTGTCTCCCCATTGCGTCAGATAGCACCTGGCCTTCTGTGTCAAACTTAGAGCGGGGATTTTCTCTTCCCAACGGTGAAGTGAAGTGAAGTCGCTCAGTCGTGTCCGACTCTTTGCGACCCCATGGACTGTAGCCTACTAGGTTCTTCTGTCCATGGGATTTTCCAGGCAATAGTCCTGGAGTGGATTGCCATTTCCTTCTCCAAGGGATCTTCCTGAAAATGCGTTGGGAGCTCAGCTTAGGCTGTGAGACTGGCAGTCAGGCAGACATTGGCCCAAGCCCTGTGCTGTGTGCTCTTGGGTTCCTCACAGACCCTCTCTGAGCTCAGATCTGAAGGATGAGTATCCCAGGCTAAGGGAAAAGCCAGTGCAAAGCTCTAGGGTAGAAATGAGCTCACATGTTCAGGGAGCATTTGTGAAAAGCGGTAATAAAGGCACTTCTCTCCCAGGGCTGCTCTGCAGGTCAGTGCAACCAAGCTAGGTCTCTGTTTCATCCTGCATCACCCCTAAACTCCAAACATGACTCATTGCATCTGAAGGAAAAGGACCTGATGCCACCGGGAGCAAGCCTGCCACTTCTCAGGTGAGAGAGACATGAGGGGCCCCCCACCCCAAGAAATTCCCCCTCCTAAGTACCAGACTTAGCATCTCCACTCTGCTTTAATACTCACTGAAAGTGGCCTTGTGTGTGCAAGGAGGATACTTTTTTTCTTTAATATGTATGTATGTATTTGTTTTTGGCTGTGCTGGGTCTTCTTTGCTGAGTAGATTTTTCTCTAGTTGCAGTGAGCCAGGGCTCCTCTTCGTTGTAGTGTGCGGGCTTCTCGCTTCCGTGGCTTCTCTTGTTGCGGAGCACAGGCTCCCGCGTGCGGGCTCAGTAGCCGCGGCTCCCGGGCTCCAGCGCGCGGGCTCAGTAGCCGCGGCTCCCGGGCTCCAGCGCGCGGGCTCAGTAGCCGGGGCTCCCGGGCTCCAGCGCGCAGGCTCAGTAGTTGTGGTACAGGGACTCATTGCTCTGCGGCATGTGGGATCTTCCTGGACCAGGGATCCAACCTGTGTCTCCTGCATTGACGGGCGGATTCTTTACCACTGGCCACCAGGCAAGCCTGGGAGGGTATTTTTAAAAATACTTTAACTTACGCTTTTACAACAGCAAAGAAAGTAAAAGTCACCTCGGAGTCCGTATTCCAGAAATAAACTTTCTAATTCTGGGGTGTATTTTATGGAGGTCTTTATTATCATGAATATTTTTACATAGCTGAGAAATCACTGTCTAGCATTTTTTCCTCTTCCTCTCAATTTGTTGATTTTCTTAGCCTGCCATTCCCTTTAAAAGGTGCAACATATGGTAAGGAATTTTCCTCCACCGGAGGTTTTGGAACTCGTTCAGAACGATTATGTGGCCATTGTTTTGGCTGAAATATGTGCTTTTTTTTTTTTTTTTTAATGAAACCTGCTACTTAGAATCAGGAGTCATAGAACTGAACATAGTCCAGGAAGTGCAGATTGACTCTTGCTACAACAAAACCCCTTCTCCACAAAGGAAGACCACTGGAGGAGAACCTTGAAGTCCACAGTGACTATGCCTCAGTGCTCCCCCACTCCTTTTTGCTTATTTGCATATTTCAAGTTTTTTTTTTTACAATGAACATGTACTGCTTGTATAACAAAAACATTGAAAAAATTCAGTAAGATAAAGGAAAAAAAGACACATAAAGGCATTTTATGTGTAGCACAACCTAAAGTGCCAGAGGATGGCAATAGATTTTCCACCAAGAAGAGGTCTAGTGATGAAGTAAGTTGGAAAACGTCGAGTTAAACAAAGCTAATTGGATTTCTTCCCTGTAATACTTCTCAGAGTCTTTAAGACGCTGGTGGGTGGTTTGACCCTGAAGAGAGGCCTGTTCTCAGCAGTGTAACCAACAGTGTTGGATCTCTGAATCCCTCTCATGAGGCGTATCCCTGCCCACTGACTGTCTGTGGGACGCCTTCTGGAAAATGCTTTTCCAAAGCACTGTCTGCCTGCAGAGTGGGGAGATGCCCTATTCCCTCTAGGCCACGTTCTCGTGAGATCTGCAGAGCTGACTGTGAGGAAATTTGCGGCTGTGACAGCTCTCAGACCAGGTGCTCTGCTGCTGGCTGGTTAAGAAGGGTGGCCAGGTCCATATGGATTTTATTATCAGTCAAGAGATCTGGAAAGGAGAAAGACATCTGGAGGCATCTGGTTGGTAGGATCACCGAGCCGTTCAGCAGAGACTGTAGGCTGTGAATAAGCAAAAGACAGACGCCCTTGAATTCCAAGGGCATAAAATATCCTTGCAAATGGGGCAGTCGAAAGGACAATCAAAGGAGCAGAGGGGAGCGGGTGCAGCAGTCAGGTCGGAGGCTGCCCGTATCCACTGGGGCCTCACCATAGCTGCAGCTGCCCTCCAGCTGCCAGGAACTGCATCTCTCCCTGGAAAGGCCAGAAGTACCTAAGAATTGATGGACAGCATCCTGCAGCCCATGAGGAGCTTGCCTGCATCTCCAGGGGGATGACTGAGGTGCCTAGTCTATGTTGGCTCCCAGCAGCCCCCAGTGGGCTGACTCTCCAGTTGCTCACAGTGGCCTCTGGTTTGATAACAAACCCTGTATTAGCTGCCTTCCCTTCCCTGCCTCACTTTACCTAGGAAACAAGGTTAAGTCCTACAGAAATTTCTTTGCTGGTTAAGATGACTAGTATGAAGTCCTGCTCTTCTGAATTTCCATTAATTCTCCAAGCCAAGACTTGCTGCACTACAGTGAGTGAAGAACAGTTCCATCTCATTTCTGACAGAGGGCAGCATTTCGTTTTCTAGTGCAGGGAGGTGTATTCCTGGAGCTTGCAAATGACGCCAGCTCAAAATAAAGAAAAACAAATTGAAATGAGGATTTTAATCACTGTGAAGGGAATGAAAGGCTGTGTCAGCGTTTCCATGGTAAGTGCCGTCTTTCAGGGATTTATCATCCCAGCTGTAAAAACATGCTTTATGCTAGGATTTGGCAAGAGCCAGGCTTCAGTCACTGAAAATCTATACATTATTAAAGATTTCACTTTCAATCAAGTTGGAAACGTGACTCCATGAAAATGGCATAGAATGCCCCTTTGCCCCTTGGGGCTGCCAACCATGCCCACTGCAGCTCCTGCCAAGTCTGCTCGGCCCCAGCTTGGAGGAGTGGCGGAGCCACAGCCCCTGGCCCTCTCCAGACTCCGCTTTGCCTCCTGGAGACGGTTACACTGAGGAAGATGCCTGTTTTTTTTGTGGAGGCAAAATGGTGGTCCTTGTGGGGCCCTGTCTATGGGGCCGTAGGTGGCTCTCCTTTGAGCACTGGTCCTCTTGCCCCCTGTCCCACTTCCCCGGTCCCAGGCCATCGATGGGAAAGAGGGGCGTCAGCATGCTCGGTCTCTCGGCCCCAATGGCATCGTAAGTGGAAGAATCACAGATTGAGTTTACTGGAAACCTTAGACTTGTTCTGATTGTAGCTCGCAGCTTGAGCTCCAGGGATGTGAGGGGAATGAAGATCACAAACGTCAGCCGAAGAAGAGGCACTCTGGGTGATACAAGATACAGTCTGAACCTTGATCACATCACATCCAAGTCACCTCTGCTTGGCTTCAAACAGTGCCAGGTTTGTTTGTGTGTGTGTGTGTGTGTGTGTCTTTTTAAAAAGTTTATCTTGATTGGAAGATAATTACTTTACAATACTGTGATAGCTCTTACCATACATTGGTATGAGTTGGCCATAGGCATACGTGTGTCCCTTCCCTCCTGAACCCCCCTTACACTTCTCTCCCCACCCCATCCCTCTAGGTTTTCACACAGCACCGGCTTTGAATGCCTGCATCATACATCAAACTCCCACTAGCTATGTGTTTTACATATGGTAATGTGTATGTTTCAATGCTGTTCTCTCATCCTACCCTCTCCTCCCACTGAGTCCAAAAATCCGTTCTTTATGTCTGTGTCTCCATAGGACCATCGGTACCATCTTTGTAGATTCCATATATATGCATTAACATACTCTTTCTCTTTTTGACTTACTTCACTCTGTATGATAGGCTCTAGGTTCATCCACCTGATTAGAACTGACTCAAATGCATTCCTTTTTATAGCTGAGTAATATTCCATTGTGTATATGTACCACAGCTTCCTTATCCATTCATCTGCTGATGGACATCTAGGTTTCTCCCGTGTCCTAGCTATTGTAAGTAGTACTGCAGTGAACACTGGGGTATGTGTTCAATTACACTTTTCTCAGGGTATATGCCCAGTAGTGGGGTTTCTGGATCACACGATAGTTTTAGTCCTAGTTTTTAAA